>JBAMBO010003345.1:0-14101 GCA_037044535.1 Lordiphosa magnipectinata
CGATTTTGCCTACATACCAATTACACAGTCCAACAGTGTTTTTGGTGCAGGTCTACTTTCATCTAAATATGTTAAAATAGATTGCACTGAACAAAACTGTATCATTGATAATTATCAAAGCATTCTATTAGTTTAAAATCCTTGGAAAAGTCATTTGCTTAATTAGATTTCTGAAAGAATTTCGTATAAAAAAGCTTGACAAATTCATCGAAACCTTTAGTTTAAAGATCAGGAAATCCTCAAATGAATTTAATGTTCAAAATATGACCAGAATTCTTTTCAATTATCTTGTTTATCCAAGTTTTGTATACGAATCGTGTGGGTGGTCTTCGTAGTATTTAACCCACCACACAGAGAAAACATTTTGGCTTATGCGCGTGTAGAAACTGGTAAGGTGGAAACGAAACGTGTTGCGCCCTGCTAAATTGCACCCGCAAAATGTAGAATTCAGAAAGGTACACGCCACGTGCAGAAAAGCTACTCGTAACGTGAAGGACTTCAATAGCTACGCGCCAGAATCGATTTTAATGCTAGATAGGACTTTCGTGTTAAAGTCTTATAAGTATTGAGACGGCCGATCCTGAACCAAGAGAACTTTGCTGAATGAAATCCCAAAGTGAAACCTTTCTTGGCCTTTTCATAAAAATCGTTTTATCGCTTATCATGTAAACAGATTTTCTTACTCCGATCGAGGTTAACCGAAAATCCCTTAAACAAAATATAACAATAAACAATAACTTAAAAAAAATACTCGGCAATTTAATTGAAAATTGCATAATAAATGTAAAGCGAACGAATGTTTACAAGCCTCAGCCAACATAACAATTTCCGCTCTCTTTACCTTAAATCGAAAAATGCAATTTTGATGACATACAAAACATTTTAATGGCATTTTTGTAATTGTTGCTGCTGCCGGGCGGCAGTAAATCATTGACCAAAATTGGCGCGCTTGAGTGGAGCGCAGGGTAAACAAGCCGTAAATTAATAAATATTAAAATGCCAGGCCATGTGGCAGTGGATTGTGTGGACTTATTCATTCTGGCACTTCACTTGAAAGCAAACGAACGCCGATAAAAGGCACAAACAAACTTCTGAGCCATTACACAATAAAATGTCGAGTTGTTACAATGCAAAAAACAATAAATAAAGTAAGAAAGCGGGCTTTAATATACCCAGTAACTGCCAAGGCTTATATATCCTCAATGTTGCGAAAAGTTGGTTTTAAGTCCAACTCTCTGACCTCTGATTACTGTATATTTATAAAACTGAAAAATGCTTCCTATAAAATTGTGGAAGATAATGAGTTTTTCTTAAATCCTGAGGTATAGAGTATAAAAAATATAAATTAAGCAACTTACCTAATTCCGATTCACTTAACCAAATTCAAATGCAAGCATAACACAGCTGATAAATCAACGTGACCGTTTGACATGTGGTAGTATTTAGCTGCTGAATCTAAATGGTGGCATTTTAGCGCCAAGGGGTCACACTGCACCCTGCGCTATCGAAAAATTTAATTCATCTGAGTACGAAGCTTTAAGGGAATAAACCAAAAACATGCAAATATAATCAGAAAAGCAAGTAAACCAAATGCTCCTGGATTACCGCCTGATGCTGCTCCCTCCTGCTGTCGTTTCTATTTGTCAGTCAATCAGAATCGAAACGTTACGAGGTCAACCAAATGTGAACTAATTGCCAAACAGAATTAAATTTGTAAAGTAAAGTTGACATTTTACACATTCTTGCTCTGCACAGCTTGACGATTGGTTGGTTGGATTGAGACTAAATGAAGCAAGCAAATCAAACAATCAACTTGTATGTTCACTTGCGCAAATTAGTTTAATCAACTGCACATTTTCAACTCGAATTTTTTCAAAACATTTCGAGGGTTGTCCTTTAGATTTTGCGAATAATCATGAGGGAACATTTTTTTGTTATTGAAAATGAGTTCATCGATCGTTGGGATTGTAGCGTTTGAGCCAATTGTTGGTACTTTGAAGCCCAGAGGAACGAACACGATTGGAATGACGTTTTAACGCGTTGCGCCACGGCGCGCGTTAAAGGGAACACGTCTAAAATATTATTTGTACCCAGGGGAAAGCTGCAGGGAATCAAACCGGAATCAGAACCGGAACCGTATAACTAACAGAACCAATAAAAACTGAACCATAACAGGAACCGGTATTCAAGTATCGAGTATCCCAGTATTGGAACCAAAAAGATCAAACAGAACCTAAACATTGTACTGGTACAGTTTCGGTTCTAAGTGTAGCAACTAGACTGCAAAGCTGGCACTTAGTTTTTGTGGACTTTTACGCAATTTGGTTACATCGGAAGCTTTCAAAAAAAGAGTAACTCAGCCAAACTTTGGTATTGTGAAATTGAAAATCGCGAGGCCAGTCACTTTGAAAATACTGCTTCCTGTACACTTAGACCCACATTTTTATGTCACGATAACCTTTGAATAGAAAAAATCCTTGCACAGTAAAAAAAATGATATGATCTGGGGCTCAATATTATATTTTTTCATATCAATAAAACGCCGATTTGACACACTTGACTTTGACCTGTCCGAAAATATCACAGTGAAATTTTCGACCATTTCAAAATAATATTTTTTTAAGATCAAATTGATATTTTATAATTTTATTATTAAGCAAAGAAAAATAAATGAATTGGAAATGGCACTATTTTTTTTTATCTAAGTATTTACTATGATTTATTGTTTTATAGAAACAGAAAATGAACGAATTTAGAATTTTTTGACCCCGCCTTGACTAAGTATCGATCTCGGGACCATTTGCACGTTACAAATTGGCATGGCATGTGTGTGGTCACATGGCTGAGAGCCTACTTATTTATTTCTTCACGTTGCTTGAAGTTTCGATGTGAAACACTATTTGCCTCTTTCCATTTTCTCATTTTCCATACACCCCTTTTCCCTTGTGAGAGTTTTGAAAATCCTTTTGACCTTTTCTAATATCATTTGACAAAGTGATATTATTTATGGTTCAAAAGAAACGTTATAGCTTAGATATGATATAAAAAAAATGATATTTGACAAAATGTCAAATTAACCAGCATATCAAATTCATATCGATTCTATGGAGTAAAAGTTTTGCGACTATTAACCGGTTTTTCTACCAGATTTGAACCAAAATCGAAAAGCTTTTGCGAAAGTGAAAATGGGAGCTTGGATTTTTCTCCCAAAACAGTTTAATGGCATCAACCATACTCAAATTTTCCAGAGCTTAAAAGGTTTTCAAAATAAAGAAGATGTACTTAAATGGTGGTCAGAAAACTCCACAATTGTACCTATACTTATGCCTTTGAGAAGGGAAAAAAACGCAGAACGCTTATATTCTGGGGTGCAATTATTATGTCTTCGCTAAGAAATCGAATGGATGTTTAACCAATGACCGCTCATTCTCTATATATTACCGGTACATACCTCCAGATACCAATACGTAACCAAATACCCAAATAATGCTAGAACCAGAAAGTCCGTAACCGAAAACGTAACCGCAAAAAAAATATTTCTTATAACCGTAACCTTATAACCTTTATTAACATAGCCGCTTGTCAGTAGCGAAACAGAAACAAATATATGGGTTAATTTCGGTTTTGAGTCTACTACACACAAAAAAATCTGTGGTTAAATTTAACCGATATTTTGGGTTAGAAATGCGCCAACCCAAAAAGTCGGTAAAATTCACAAAATTTGACAGTAACTATCACGTAAACCTTTACGCAAAGAGAACTATTGCAATAGTAAATCTAACTGAAAATATCGTTTAGAAATGCGCCAACCCACAAAATTAGTAATATTAACCGATGCGTACAGTAAGTAAATTTTCTTACTGTGTGTACAGTAATTTTACCATAAAAATAGTAATTTAACAGCTGTTACTCAACTGAAGAAAAGTAGGGTTGGATACTATTTTCGCTGTCACAAGTTGCCAATCTACTTGAGCTCATCATCATCCCAGACCAGAAGAGGCAACCTTAATACCCCCACCACCCACCAATTTTGGTTCTGAAACAATTGTTTGAATTAAACACATTTTTATTTTATTTGAAAAATTTTTACTTACTTGGGGGGGGGATTCGAACTCTGGGCCCTTGGACTGAACACGATTGGACGGACGTCTTTACCAGTTACGCTACGGCGCGCGTTAATAGAAACGCGTCTAACATATTACTTGTATTGAATCTGCCTAACCACATGCACGAAAAATTTCTTAAATGTCGCATAAATGAGACCACTAGTAATTCTCAAGTTCAAATTCAGTGAAAGTACAATATAAATATAAGGGCCAAACTGAAATTTTCTCAATCAACAATTTTCGCGGTTAGATTTACTGTCGGTAGAGTTAATCCGTGAAGCAACAAAATTCATTTAAAAAGTTATACTATTTGTGCGGTAAGATTTACTTGTGGGTACAGTAAATTGCTGCAAAAACAAAGTATGAGATGAAAAAATCACGTCAGAGTAACTATTTCTATGGTAAAGTTACTGTAGTTAGCAGTAACTTATTAAAACAACAAAATATGTGAAAAAATATTTGTGGTTGAATTTACTCAGCGTACAGTTGTTAAATGCAACAACAAAATACGAGCTAAAATAAATACGTGAACTTTACAATTTCTTCTGTAGATTTTACTGTTAGCACAGTTACCAAGCAACAACAAAACCACATGCATAAAAAATTTCGAAAAAAGTTACTGTCAGCGTTAGTTAATTTTACCCACCAGATTTTTTTGTGTGTATGTGAAACATGTTTGCATGAAGGCTATATCTAGCAATTTCAGTATGCGGTAATCATCTGAATATTGCAAATTTTAATTCAATCTGGCAATATTTAAGTTATCAACGCAAATTTACAGTACGCTTTAGATTAGTCAAATATGTCTAATAATCTGTTGAATCCCAGACTCTGATGCTCTCAGCCTGTATCTGCATAAACTCTCACGAATATATTGTTGACATGAAGAATTAGCTTCAACGCATATGCGTTAACATCGAATCAATAAATGTTGTACTTTACGTTATTTTGCTGACCTGAACGGTTCAAGGTATATCATGAAGAAATCAGTTGACTCTTCTATCGGAGTGTTCCAAAACTCAAGTTTTCTATAACCGATATACAATTTGTCTAGAACTAGGCTATATCTCTAAAAATTGTTCAAATACATCAGGTATATCAAATGTTCCACCAGCTTGGTTACTTATGAAGCCCAGACCGTAGTTGATGAGCATTTGGCTGATATTGAAAATTTGAACTATCTGTTCGCTAGCAGTAGTGTTGATTAGTGAGTCCACCAATTTCAGTATTTGTCTGTTTGCATCAAGCTCGGTTTCTTTACTGTGTGCTCATAAGAATCTAGAAGATGGTTCATTGTACAGACATACAGACAGACAACTTTACGGTTTGTTCTCACATTGACTTCGTCTGAAATTCAAGCCAGAATTGAGATATGGATATCATACTTTATGATCAGTAGTTGTAGATGATAGTCCGAAAGTTCTAGATTTGTACAATAACATATTGCTAGACATTAGTAGACACGACAAAAGTCGTGACAAATACTAGGGTCAGTACATAGAAAAGAATTATTTTTGGTTTCGAACTGCACTTATCAACAGTTAACTACAATAATTCCTAAATAGCATCAAAACACGCCGTAGTCAGAATTTCTGCTTTTTTTAGGGAGTCGAAACCGAGCTTGAATCGAAACAGAAAGAAACTGAAATTGGTTGGACTCTAATCAAACATTACTGAGCTAAGCTGAAGAGATAGTTAAGATTTCGTCCAAATCAGCAAATGCATCATCAGAGTATTTTGGGCTTATAAGCTAAGCTAAGCTGGGGAAACATTTGCTATATCTGCATTTCTTTGAAAGAATATTTAAAGAATAAAGCCAAATTCTAAAAATTATATTCGAGTTATAGAAAAATTGGGTTATGGACGTTCGAGTTAGAGGAGTTCAACTGTATTTCTTATGATTATACCTTGAACCAGCGTTGGGCAGCAAAAATAACGGTAAGAGTACAACATTTTTTGTTTTCGTTGTTTACGCATTGCGTTGTTGCGCATTTTTGATGTAAAATCTATTGCGTTGAGGGTTTATGTAAATAACGGGCCGATAGCAAAGAATGCTTAGACTTCAATCGGATTTATTAGGCATTATTTCGCACTATGTCTCAAAAGTACTGAAATTGCAAATCATAATTTAAAAATTGCCAGATTTGTAGTTAAAAGTTTTCAATATTTAATAGTATTTCCACTTTTAAATTGCTAGATCTAGCAACTAAATGACAAAAAAGTTTTACTACACACAAAAAAATCTGGTGGGTAAAATTAACTAACGCTGACAGTAACTTTTTTCGAAATTTTTTATGCATGTGGTTTTGTTGTTGCTTGGTAACTGTGCTAACAGTAAAATCTACAGAAGAAATTGTAAAGTTCACGTATTTATTTTAGCTCGTATTTTGTTGTTGCATTTAACAACTGTACGCTGAGTAAATTCAACCACAAATATTTTTTCACATATTTTGTTGTTTTAATAAGTTACTGCTAACTACAGTAACTTTACCATAGAAATAGTTACTCTGACGTGATTTTTTCATCTCATACTTTGTTTTTGCAGCAATTTACTGTACCCACAAGTAAATCTTACCGCACAAATAGTATAACTTTTTAAATGAATTTTGTTGCTTCACGGATTAACTCTACCGACAGTAAATCTAACCGCGAAAATTGTTGATTGAGAAAATTTCAGTTTGGCCCTTATATTTATATTGTACTTTCACTGAATTTGAACTTGAGAATTACTAGTGGTCTCATTTATGCGACATTTAAGAAATTTTTCGTGCATGTGGTTAGGCAGATTCAATACAAGTAATATGTTAGACGCGTTTCTATTAACGCGCGCCGTAGCGTAACTGGTAAAGACGTCCGTCCAATCGTGTTCAGTCCAAGGGCCCAGAGTTCGAATCCCCCCCCAAGTAAGTAAAAAATTTTCAAATAAAATAAAAATGTGTTTAATTCAAACAATTGTTTCAGAACCAAAATTGGTTGGGTGGGGGTATTAAGGTTGCCTCTTCTGGTCTGGGATGATGATGAGCTCAAGTAGATTGGCAACTTGTGACAGCGAAAATAGTATCCAACCCAACCCTACTTTTCTTCAGTTGAGTAACAGCTGTTAAATTACTATTTTTATGGTAAAATTACTGTACACACAGTAAGAAAATTTACTTACTGTACGCATCGGTTAATATTACTAATTTTGTGGGTTGGCGCATTTCTAAACGATATTTTCAGTTAGATTTACTATTGCAATAGTTCTCTTTGCGTAAAGGTTTACGTGATAGTTACTGTCAAATTTTGTGAATTTTACCGACTTTTTGGGTTGGCGCATTTCTAACCCAAAATATCGGTTAAATTTAACCACAGATTTTTTTGTGTGTAGTAGACTCAAAACCGAAATTAACCCATATATTTGTTTCTGTTTCGCTACTGACAAGCGGCTATGTTAATAAAGGTTATAAGGTTACGGTTATAAGAAATATTTTTTTTGCGGTTACGTTTTCGGTTACGGACTTTCTGGTTCTAGCATTATTTGGGTATTTGGTTACGTATTGGTATCTGGAGGTATGTACCGGTAATATATAGAGAATGAGCGGTCATTGGTTAAACATCCATTCGATTTCTTAGCGAAGACATAATAATTGCACCCCAGAATATAAGCGTTCTGCGTTTTTTTCCCTTCTCAAAGGCATAAGTATAGGTACAATTGTGGAGTTTTCTGACCACCATTTAAGTACATCTTCTTTATTTTGAAAACCTTTTAAGCTCTGGAAAATTTGAGTATGGTTGATGCCATTAAACTGTTTTGGGAGAAAAATCCAAGCTCCCATTTTCACTTTCGCAAAAGCTTTTCGATTTTGGTTCAAATCTGGTAGAAAAACCGGTTAATAGTCGCAAAACTTTTACTCCATAGAATCGATATGAATTTGATATGCTGGTTAATTTGACATTTTGTCAAATATCATTTTTTTTATATCATATCTAAGCTATAACGTTTCTTTTGAACCATAAATAATATCACTTTGTCAAATGATATTTGAAAAGGTCAAAAGGATTTTCAATACTCTCACAAGGGAAAAGGGATGTATAGAAAATGATAAAATGGAAAGAGACATATAGTGTTTCACATCGAAACTTCAAGCAACGTAAAGAAATAAATAAGTAGGCTCTCAGCCATGTGACCACACACATGCCATGCCAATTTGTAACGTGCAAATGGTCCCGAGTTCGATACTTTGTTAAGGCGGGGTCAAAAAATTCTAAATTCGTTCATTTTATGTTTCTATAAAACAATAAATCATAGTAAATACTTAGATAAAAAAAAATAGTGCCATTTCCAATTCATTTTTTTTCTTTGCTTAATAATAAAATTATAAAATATTAATTTGATCTTAAAAAAATATTATTTTGAAATGATCGAAAATTTCACTGTGATATTTTCGGACAGGTCAAAGTCAAGTGTGTCATATCGGCTTTTTATTGATATGAAAAAATATAATATTGAGCCCCAGATCATATCATTTTTTTTACTGTGCAAGGATTTTTTCTATTCAAAGGTTATCATGACATTAAAATGTGGGTCTAAGTGAACAGAGTGACTGGCCTCGCGATTTTCAATTTCACAATACAAAAGTTTTGCTAAGACAGACTCTTTATTTGAAAGCTTACGATTTAACCGAATTACGAAAAAGTCCTCAAAAACTAAGTGCCAGCTTTGCAGTCTAGTTGCTGCACTCAGAACCGAAACTGTACCAGTACAATGTTTAGCTTCTTTTCGGTTCCAAGAATATTGGTTTTCGGATACCGGTGCTGGCTCTGAGTTTAAATAGGTTCTTTTCGATATACGCTTCCGCTTCTGGTTTCGGTTTGATTCCCTGCAGCTTTCCCCTGGGTACAAATAATATTTTAGACGTGTTCCCTTTAACGCGCGCCGTGGCGCAACGCGTTAAAACGTCATTCCAATCGTGTTCGTTCCTCTGGGCTTCAAAGTACCAACAATTGGCTCAAACGCTACAATCCCAACGATCGATGAACTCATTTTCAATAACAAAAAAATGTTCCCTCATGATTATTCGCAAAATCTAAAGGACAACCCTCGAAATGTTTTGAAAAAATTCGAGTTGAAAATGTGCAGTTGATTAAACTAATTTGCGCAAGTGAACATACAAGTTGATTGTTTGATTTGCTTGCTTCATTTAGTCTCAATCCAACCAACCAATCGTCAAGCTGTGCAGAGCAAGAATGTGTAAAATGTCAACTTTACTTTACAAATTTAATTCTGTTTGGCAATTAGTTCACATTTGGTTGACCTCGTAACGTTTCGATTCTGATTGACTGACAAATAGAAACGACAGCAGGAGGGAGCAGCATCAGGCGGTAATCCAGGAGCATTTGGTTTACTTGCTTTTCTGATTATATTTGCATGTTTTTGGTTTATTCCCTTAAAGCTTCGTACTCAGATGAATTAAATTTTTCGATAGCGCAGGGTGCAGTGTGACCCCTTGGCGCTAAAATGCCACCATTTAGATTCAGCAGCTAAATACTACCACATGTCAAACGGTCACGTTGATTTATCAGCTGTGTTATGCTTGCATTTGAATTTGGTTAAGTGAATCGGAATTAGGTAAGTTGCTTAATTTATATTTTTTATACTCTATACCTCAGGATTTAAGAAAAACTCATTATCTTCCACAATTTTATAGGAAGCATTTTTCAGTTTTATAAATATACAGTAATCAGAGGTCAGAGAGTTGGACTTAAAACCAACTTTTCGCAACATTGAGGATATATAAGCCTTGGCAGTTACTGGGTATATTAAAGCCCGCTTTCTTACTTTATTTATTGTTTTTTGCATTGTAACAACTCGACATTTTATTGTGTAATGGCTCAGAAGTTTGTTTGTGCCTTTTATCGGCGTTCGTTTGCTTTCAAGTGAAGTGCCAGAATGAATAAGTCCACACAATCCACTGCCACATGGCCTGGCATTTTAATATTTATTAATTTACGGCTTGTTTACCCTGCGCTCCACTCAAGCGCGCCAATTTTGGTCAATGATTTACTGCCGCCCGGCAGCAGCAACAATTACAAAAATGCCATTAAAATGTTTTGTATGTCATCAAAATTGCATTTTTCGATTTAAGGTAAAGAGAGCGGAAATTGTTATGTTGGCTGAGGCTTGTAAACATTCGTTCGCTTTACATTTATTATGCAATTTTCAATTAAATTGCCGAGTATTTTTTTTAAGTTATTGTTTATTGTTATATTTTGTTTAAGGGATTTTCGGTTAACCTCGATCGGAGTAAGAAAATCTGTTTACATGATAAGCGATAAAACGATTTTTATGAAAAGGCCAAGAAAGGTTTCACTTTGGGATTTCATTCAGCAAAGTTCTCTTGGTTCAGGATCGGCCGTCTCAATACTTATAAGACTTTAACACGAAAGTCCTATCTAGCATTAAAATCGATTCATTGTGTGTGTCTATCCATCTTCAGAATGATCTGAAAGGACTTAAAATAAATCCACTCCATGGTTTCAAACTATTAATTCTATACTGCACAGAGAAAAAAATATGCAAAAGCTACACGAAAATGTGGGATTTCTACACGTTTTTGACCGGGATTTTTAACCCATAACGTTTGTGTAGCTTTTCTGCACGAAACGTGCTTAGCTTTCTCATTTCAACTCGTGGCGTGTAGCTTTTCTACACGTCGCGTTCAGCTTTCTTATTTCAACACGTGGCGGTCAAAACGTGTAGAAATCCTACATTTTCACTTACATAAAAAAAAAACTGACGGCGCAATTTTTATTTATTTATTTTTGTTTATATGCGCGCGCGCGCTGCTGCTATCTTGAAAGCTCAAATTTTGCGCTATGCGCATCATCTCAGGGCAGAAGAGGACCACCAACCCTTATATGTTACTTGTATTGAGTAAGATGTACTTGTATTGAAAACATGCACCAATTTTTGGTTGCTTGTAATTCTTGAGTTCGAATTCAGTGGTCTCATCATTTATATAGGGGAATGAAATATGCACACTAGGGCGGGTCAATTTTTTTATGCGATAAGCGTATAGCAGATTCGGAATCTGCGATGAATTCTAAGAAAATTTCACGAAGAAACCCCATGTCTAAAATTAATTCCTAGCCCCCGCTGCTAAGCATGAAAATTTAAGGTTGCAGTATATTTTGGTATATTGAGGTTTGTACGGTTTTTTTTTTTAAAATAATACATTTCGTAAAGATATTATATTTTATTCTGATTCATTTTTTTATAATATAATTTATAAATATTTTTGTTTTTAAATTAATCAACAAATTTTTTTTTAATTAAATTTTTTTAATAACAATAACGAAAACACGCCACACTGATGAAGTGGAAACCAAAAGTCTATAACTTTTTGACAATAAAAGATATAGGTTTGCAATTTGAAATATATATTCAATATAATTTGGAAATTTAAAGTATTCAAAAAAAAGTGGGCGTGGCACGAAAGGGAGCGAAAAATAGATTAGATTCCGTTTTTCTTTATATCTAAAAATTTACCAAATTAATGAAAACAATGTTAAGTCACAATACAAAACGCTTATGTAATTGTTTAATTTTCACTAATTTTATACATTTAGTCAACTTAATATTAAATATAAATAAAGTCAATTTTTAAAGTCTTGCTTCGACTCGATTTGTGGATATTTTAAACGACTTTCTAAAGTTACTGTCATAACGTCATCTACATTGTGCGACATGTGTCAACAATTGCACACATCGTTCGGTTCCCTGAATGTGGGATGGAATTTCTGGATCTGCCAGTGGTATTTCCTCAGAATTTAAATACTCCAATAAGTGTTCATGTGGAATGTTAAAAGTTAACGGAGGTTCAAATAAGATGTCGTCGTTATCTAAGTCAACTAAATTCATATAATCTGTGCAGTCGAAATTAATTATATTCTTTTTATAAAACCGGAGCTTAGACGTATCTTGTATTTTTCGCGAAAGTAACTAATTTTGTTAATAGCATTTTCTCGAACAGATTTTCTTTCATCGAAAAGCATTGCTAACAAAATATTTTCTGTATGGGCAAAATATGAATTGTTTTGTATTGCTTTGTTCACAATTTCTTGAAGATTTTTCGGCAAGAACTGTGCTGACCGAATAAAACTAAATAAAAGTTTACTGCCGTATACCACAGCTATAAAATTTGACATTAAAATACATTGGTATTTCATAATGAAATTAGCCAACATTTTTGAAATGTTTGATGGTAAACTACTAGCGACATAAAGGCGTAAAATTCTGCTTGCTTTTTTCAACCAGCGCGAATGAACAATTTTTCCCGGTTTCATGTTGGCGACATCCTCTGAACACGAACCTTCCGATACAGCTTTGGCTATTCTACATAGATAAAAAACGTCAGTGGAAAGATTTTTTTCATCTTTACTTTCAATAAAATGGGTCCCATATGAAATGGGTTCAAAATGAGGTATACTCTGCAAGAAAATGTTTGCTTTAAATTTGATGAAGTTGTATTAAAATTTGCTGCTTACCGGAAGTTGTTCACATGTCTCAAGTAACTTCGCCAAAGTGCCACAAGCCACTTGTCTTAGAATTTTCTAAGGCATTGTACAAATGGCGTAGTGGAAGTTCGTTGAAATGTTGCAAACAAACAAACCAATGTAATGGTTTACTTAAGGAAACTTCAAATGTATTTTACGCCCCTTTTTCCACGCCCACTTTTTTTTTGAGTACCTTAAATTTCCAAATTATATTGAATATATATTTCAAATTGCAAGCCTATATCTTTTATTGTCAAAAAGTTATAGACTTTTGGTTTCCACTTCATCAGTGTATGGCTTGTTTTCGTTATTGTTATTAAAAAAATTTAATTAAAAAAAAATTTGTTGGTTAATTTAAAAACAAAAATATTTATAAATTATATTATAAAAAAATGAATCAGAATAAAATATAATATCTTTACGATATGTATTATTTTTTTAAAAAAACCGTACAAACCTCAATATACCAAAATATACTGCAACCTTAAATTTTCATGCTTCGCAGCGGGGGCTAGGAATTCATTTTAGACATGGGGTTTCTTCGTGAAATTTTCTTAGAATTCATCGCAGATTCCGAATCTGCTATCCACGTTCTTTTAGCTCCATACAAATTGACCCGCCCTAATGCACACGCTTCGTGTAGATTTCCAACATGAAGCATTCAGCATTTGTAATTCTAAACGTTTGTGCAGAAAATAGCTACGCGCCACGTGTTTAAATGAGAAAGCTACACGTTTCGTGCAGAAAACCTACACGTCGCGTGTGGAGATCAGTTTTCTAAACGAAAAATGTAAAAATTCAGTACTGATTTGGAGCAACATTTTTCGTTTAGAATTTACACACGCGCGTATAAGATTTCAATATCCACACGCCGCGTGTAGAAAACCTACACGTTCGTGTGGTATTCAGATTGCTGCATGAAAAATGTTGACGTTACTTGGAAATAAGCTGATTTTCTAATTTCGTGTAGATTTTGCTTTTCCCACGCAGCATTTAGCTTTAATACACGAGGCGTTTAGATATTGAAGTCCTTCACGTTACGAGTAGCTTTTCTGCACGTGGCGTGTAACTTTCTGAATTCTACATTTTGCGGGTGCAATTTAGCAGGGCGCAACACGTTTCGTTTAGCCTTGACGTTTCTACACGCGCCGTTAAGCCAAAATGTTTTCTCTGTGTGGTGGGTTAAATACTACGAAGACCACCCACACGATTCGTATACAAAACTTGGATAAACAAGATAATTGAAAAGAATTCTGGTCATATTTTGAACATTAAATTCATTTGAGGATTTCCTGATCTTTAAACTAAAGGTTTCGATGAATTTGTCAAGCTTTTTTATACGAAATTCTTTCAGAAATCTAATTAAGCAAATGACTTTTCCAAGGATTTTAAACTAATAGAATGCTTTGATAATTATCAATGATACAGTTTTGTTCAGTGCAATCTATTTTAACATATTT
>JBAMBO010003346.1:0-150746 GCA_037044535.1 Lordiphosa magnipectinata
GTAATTTCGATTTACAAAATTCAATATGTGAGACAATTTCAGTTCAGTTCGGATTCTTTTTGGATCCCTGGCATCGGACCATAAACCCAGCATTCCTCAAAGTCAAATTACATAAACTCTTGTTAACTCTAGCAACCAATTTGTCGGGATATCAACTAGCCCAAACTATTTTGACAAATGGGGTGTTTATGCTTTACCCAAGTTAGGTGTAGCGCATCGTGACTACTGACTACTCAACACAAGCAGTGTTGTCAGTATGTGACCAATAAGACCATCCTCATACAAAGGAAAGGTAATTGACTCAGTATTTGGCAATGCAAGAGAATCTATCCAAGACAAGCGGAGTGAGAGTGTTACAATGGTTCCATTACGTCGCCAAGTCTCAGTGCATGTATTTTGTTGTTGTATACTTTTTATTCCTTCAGGGTCGCAACGGGCCACAAGCTGCTTATCGCTGATCTAACATGATTTTCTCATCCCCCTCCACTTTAGGTTATATCTCCGAAAAGAAAGGTTTCAGTGTGAGCTTAGCTGCTGCTGCTGCTCGTGGAAGCTTAAATGCAACAACTTATACAACATTGAGTTTGCTATTTCTGGCCACAACAAACATTTATGGCTGCAGTAGGGGCAAGTTACAAGTAGAAGAAGAAAAAAACACAATGCAAAATGTCGCAACAATAGGAACAACAACAATGGCAAACGACAATTGCAACGTGTCAAAGCGACGCTCATAGCATATTAGTTAAGCACACACACACACACACACTTTCCCATTTCTATGTGTGCACACGAGGCGTATGCGCAATGTGTTCCCCCAACTCACAAATGCCTCGAACAATATGGCAGCATCCGGTTTTCACACGCGCACACACACACACACATATAGCGTCAAGAGGCTGAGGACATTGTACCAGGCCTAAATGCTGGCGACAGGCGCGGGGCAAGCTGAGGACTAACAGCAAATGGAGCCTAACTGCATCTCCAACTTACGTTTCGCATTCGGATGGATGGATGGAGATTTCCATATTTTGTGCAACAAAATTGTAGCAGACCAATTGAGGCAACTGGCAACTGTTGCGGTTCAATTAATGACAATCGAAATCAAGTCACCCCGATGAATCGAAAACCGAATTGAAATGGCCAATTCCATTTAAGTGCAGACAGAACCGAGATTAATGTGGTGAAAAGAGCTTCCCCTTTTCAAAGAACTTTTTGTTGATTTTCATTTCTTCAAAGAACTTGTCTGATAAATGAGACTGAAAAAAGAAATTATGTAGCGAAAGGATGAAACCAGAGTTTAAAAAAAACTAAAGAGAAAAGACAAAAGAACTTAACAAGAAAGGAAGCATAAAAATAAGAAAGAATATGCCAGAAAGAACAGAGTAAGAAAAGCAGAAAGAAAGATGAAGGAAGATATAATTAGAGAGCATGAAGAGGCAGCTGCTGTCTTGCAGTAGATAGGCAAAGACTGCTGATGATGGGACCGGAAGTTTTCCGAAACAGCTGTACAGTCTACCAGACAACTTTGTGTTATAATTCTGTTTTAAAGTTAAGTACAAACATAACATGACCTCGAGCCTGCTAAAACCTTCTAGTTTGAGAAGAATGGAAAGCAAATAGAAGGAAAAAAGAGCCAAAAATAACTAAATAGTGAATCAAAAAAAGAAAGAGAAGGCAGAAGAAATAATACAAATAATAGAAAGAAACCAAAATGGATTGAGTAGAAGAAACAACCTTAAACGATAGAAAAAGGAAGGAATAATTGCAGCAGAATGGGAAGTAAATGAAAAGAAGATAACAGGTAGCAGGCAACCTTGAAATTGATCAAAGAAAGAAAGGGAAAGCAAAAGTAGCAAGAAACGAAACGTCTATGTTGAAAAACAAAACCGTAGACATTCAGAAAGAACCAAAACAAAATAAACAAGAAAAGCAGAAAGATGGAAAAATAGAGCTATATTAAAACCTATACTCAAATAAGATAAAAATTTAGTTCGGCACTATAATTCACATGAATAGAAACAATTTCAAACAGATTTGAAATTTGATTGCAATAGATGGCGCCACTACTTGGACCATTTGCTTGCAGGTTTGTTATATGGCAGCTATATGATATATTCAACAGACTTAGACCAAACTCCCCAAAATGTGTGGAAACCTATAATATTCATAACTGGGAAGCCGTCTTTCAACTACCGTTGAAAACAAAAAAGTTTTTGTAACTAACTACTTTTTCGACCGAAAGTTCCTATTTCAGCTATATGCTATAGTCATCCAAATTGGATCAAAATTGACAGAATTGTGTGGTAGCATATAATATTGATCATTAACAAGTTTGGAAACGATAGCATTGAAAACAAAAATGGTTTTCCCTACTAAGGCTGTTTTTCAGAACTATCTTTTGTATGGCAGCTTTACTATATAGTTGTCCGATTTTAATAAAATTTGGTGGAATTATGTAAAAGCATAGAGAACTATTAAATACGTGCTTTGGGGACGTTCGCGTTAGAGACAAAAAAGTTTTTCTTACTAAAACTACTTTTTCGAACGATAGTTTCTATGACAACTATATGGAATAGATAAATGTGTAACTTCTTTGTACCAAAAGACTTCGTGCAAAGTTTGGTTAAGATAGCTTTTAAGCAGACGGAGGAGATCGCATAGAAACAGACGAACAGACTTACAGACGGACATGGCTATATTAACTTTGCTTGTCATGCTGATCAAGAATATATATACTTTATGTTATGCTTATAATGCTTTCAGTTGTCAAAAGCCTATACGTGGACAATAAGACGACAGTGTGGGACTGAGACGAATGCTCGGACTGGTTTGAGACAAACAGAGGAGTCAAACAAGGATGCCTATTAAGCCCGTTGCTGTTCGCACTGTTCATCGAAGACCTACATGACTACCTAAGCGGAGGTGCAAGACTCGGAGCTGTCACTTGTAAGATACTTATGTACGCCAATGATATGGAACTACTGGCCGAAAGTGCGGGAGAGATGCAGTATACAATTGACAAATTATCTGTGTATTGTAAGCAGTGGAGCCTTATCATTAACATAGAAAAATCCAAAATCATGGTGGTTCGAGATGGGAGAGGGCGCCTTGCAAGAGCGGAGAAGTGGTACCTCGACGGGACAGAACTGGAAGCTGTGAAGGAGTACAAGTATCTAGGTGTCACAATGACACAGAATATGCGGTTTGAGACACATCTGCGGAACAAATAGGCAGAAGCAAGGATTGCAATCAATAACACGTGGAAAAGTTACATGTCAAGAACAGTCATAAAACCAAGTGCGAAATATAAGCTTTTTGAAGCAACGGCAAGATCCATTATGCTATATGCAGCAGAGGTGTGGGGTTATGCGGAATACGACAGTGTGGAAAAACTAGCACGTAATTTTGTTAAGAAGCTTTTTAAACTGCCAATTAACACACCATCATATGCGATACACCTAGAGACTGGTCTACCTACCCTCTATCACAAATCATGGAATCAAATAGGAAAATCATGGATCTACCTCAGAACAGACTTCCTAAGCTAGCCGCTATGCAAATCCTTAGCGACCAATCGCAGTGCTTTGCAGAATGGCACAAAATTTTCAAGGCTAAAAGATGAGAGGATGGAGAAGAACGCACGACACTGTACTGAAAAAAATTGATGAAGCTCAGCGGAAATCCTTTGAGGTCACTGCTCGAAGGAGCGAAACTCGGCTTTTGTATAAAGGCCTAAACTTCAACCTGGGTCAAAATAATTACTTTAGAGATGATTTTTCGGTGGATGCCATTAAAGTAATATTTCAAGCGAGATCCGAGCTGCTGCCACTCAATTAAGCGACGAGAAGTGCACGTTTGGTAACATGAGCACCAGGGAGGATACCTTCCATTTCCTCTCAGAATGCCCAATCCTGGGAGAACTACTATACAAATATTTCGGAGAAAGGTTCTGCACAATGGAAAAAACTAGAGATCGACTCAACGGAGAAAATTGTATTACGCTTGCTGCTTATCTCTCTGCTGCTCTTGAATATAGGCTCAAAATTGTCACAGAGGATTTTTAACAAAATTTCTAATTATTTAAACTCCTTATACTAAGCTATTAAAAATATTATATAAGTGTGCAAACGGCATATGCCAAGCAAACAATTTGAAAAAAGTAAGTCTACTACTACTACTATACTTTATGTAGTCGGAGATGCTTTCTTCTATGCGTTACAAACATCTGGACAATTTTTATATACCCTCTAAAAGGATATAAAAAAAAGAAAAGGAATTAATGGATCCTATACAGCTAAAACTGAGAAGAAGAAATTTAATATCGAAAGAAACTAAAAACGAACAACTAAAATGAAGAAGAGGAAACAAAATGGGAACCATTTAAAACAGTTCATAAGCAACATTATTATTTCTCCTGCTGAGTTCTAAAATTTAAGTTTAAAAAATTCCTAATTCAAGTAAACTTACATTATCATTTATTTAAGAAAAACTTAAAAAACTTTGAAACGAAACATTTTTGAAATTGAAAATTCAAATCGGTAAAATTTCCACACAACAAACAGTTTTTTTTCCAAGTGTAGAAAACTAAAACCAGTAAAACGCATCGAGCAAATGTCCAAGCAATTTTTGGTATCAAAATTGCAGTTTGAGATTAAAGCAAATCGTTGACCATAATCGATCGCTTGTCAAAACCACATCAAGTCATTTACCAACCCAGGGCCAATTAAATTGAGGGGCAGTGTGTGGGTGAATGCAATGACAGGGCTAGATTTTCGGGAATTGAAAACTAATTAGCTCAACAGAGAAAGAGACGCGGAGAATGCTAGTGGAACTAGCGTAAATACACTTCGATTAACGCTAAATTAGCTCCCGCTGTGCAGCCGAACAAAGGCCGAAACTGACATAATGGATGATGAGAGGGCGGTAGGGGTTAGGAGAATGTAGGATGGCACTTATCAGCTAGCCTGGCTGCGTTCGCTGTGTGCATTGTCAGCCCCCATTTGGCCATGGCGTTTCCATGCATTTGGGCGATGATTCACAATACAAAAGATGCACAGAGTCAGAGCAAGAGACGGGCAACGGGAGGCATAAAAAAGTTGTGGGTAGCGATAAATAGATGTATAGCAGGGCTCACTCATTCAATATACACATATATATATATATACGTGTATGTGTATGTGTGTGTGTGTGTGTGTGTCTGGCAAAGAGCTGACAAAACAAGTCCCTGACCCCAAAAAAGTAGGCAACAAATCGCGTTGGCTGCTTTGTCAGCTTCCACATCCTCCCGTTCCCCCTTACTTCTCTCTACCCACCCCATTATGTCTCTTCATCCTTTCTATGCTAATAACCAATATTTTAGAGCCAAGCTGCTGTCTGCTGTTGAATTTGTCGCCAACAACAAAAATAGCTAGAGAAAACTTTTACATTTTCTGCTGAATCATGCCTCATCATGACCAGGATTGGGGGGCAGGAAGAAGGAAGTTGAAGGACAACAGTATAAGGCATTAATTTAACAAGATAATTGAAATTGAAAGAAAATTATGATGACATAAAGCCAATCCAAAAAAAAAGCCTTTTAGTGCACTTGGTAAAATGGTTTCCTGATTTTTCGAAAGCATTTGGCGGCCATCGACCACAGTTAAGAGAATTCGGCAATATGCTAAGCACTCAGCATGCAAGAAGCTCGGTGGTACAGATGCACAGTGGGCTAGATTTGATGGAAAATGCTTCCAGTTTGCCCGAGTTCGCATGTTGCTTTCGTCTTCGAGTGGCGGTCGTACGCTCACAGCGTGCTCTCGCTCTCTTTGTCTTTAAAGTAATAACGATAAACGCCGTTCAATTGTGCGTGTAACGTCAAGAGAAAGCGACAAGTAAGAGATCGGCAAATACAAAACTAGTTGCTAAAAATGTTTTGGTGCTCGCACGAGTATCAGAAATGAACAACATAAGTGGCACCAGGTATCATTGGCACTGCAAAAGCGAACACACAATTCTGCCTTGAGTAGAGTAAAGACAGCATACATTTTTGTATTGAACATGTAGAAAAGCTACATGGCACGTGTTGAAATGAGAAAAGTAAACGCGGCATGTTGAAAAGCTACACAAAAGTAATCAATTGAAAATTCAAGTTCGAATTCGTTGCTCTCCTCATTTATATACGGGCAACTGAACTTTGCACACGATTCGTGTAGATTTTCTACATTTAGCATTCAGCATTTGTAAATCTTAACGTTAATTTAGAATGACAAGCAGTTTGCTGAATGAAAAATATAAAAATTCAGTACTGTTTAAGAGTTACTTTTTTCGTTTAAAGTTTCCACACGCTCAGGTAGGATTTTAATATTCAAACGTTAATGTAAAAAACCTAAACGTTCGTGTGGCATTCAGACTGCTGCATGAAAAATGTAATAGTTATTTGGAAATAAGCTGATTTTCAAATGTCGTGTAGACATTGCCTTTGCCCGCGCAGCATTTAACTTTTTAACATGCGGCGTTTACGTTTTTCATTTCTACATGTTGCATGCAGTTTTTCTGCACGCCACGTGTAGCTGCCTGCATTCTACATTTAGCGTGTGCAATTTAAAGTGTATACTAAAATCGTGGAAATGTATGTAACTGGCAAAAGTATATATATTCTTGATCAGCATCAACAGCAGAGTCGATATAGCCTTGCCCGTCTTTCCGTCCGTCTGTTCACTGATATCTCCTCCCTCAATGTTAAAGTTAACTTAAGCCAACTTTTCACGAAGTCTTTCGGTACAAATTCGCTGCACATTTGACGGAACTAGCCGGATCGGATGACTATAGCATATAGCTGCCATAGGAACCATCGGTCAAAAAAGTAGTTTTAGTGAGAAAAACTTTTTTGTCTTTAGCGCAATTGTCCCTAAACCTCGTATTTAAAAGTTTTTTATGCTTTCACATAATTCCACCAAGTTTTATGAAAATCGGACAACTATATGGTATAGCTGTCATACAAATGACAGATCTGGAAAAAAGTTTTAGTAGGAAAAACTTTTTTGTTTTCAATGCTATCGCTTCCAAACTTGTGACTGATCATTATTATATGCTACCACATAATTCTACCAAGTTTGATCCGAATCGGATGACTATAGCATATAGCTGCCATAGGAACTATCGGTCAAAAAATTAGTTCTAGTAAGAAAATCTTTTTTGTTTTCAATGGTAGCGTCGTTTAGCTTTCCAGTTATGAATATTATCAGTTTCCACACAATTTTTGGAAGTTTGGTCGAAATCGGATAAATATATCGTATTGCAGCCATATAACAAACTGGCAAGCAAATGGTCAGAGTAGTGGCGCCATCCATTGCTGAGTTTGGGATATAACTCAGCTAAGAATGTTTGACGAAAATCGTTTAAAACCTTAATTTATAAGAATTATACAAGCTGCAAGGGTATATAAACTTCAGTCGAGCCGAAAAAGCTAGCTTTTGTAGTGTTTTATAATGCATTATGGTCCCCAAAATCCAGTTTTTATCGTCAAAATCATCAAAATGAAATAACCCTTATTTTCTTCGAAAAGGATTTGTTCGGAACAGAACCCCAGCGCATCGTCGCCTATGTAAAGTTCTTTTAACTTTACCAACCTAAATTAACTACTTTTGAATTCAAAGGCCATGTGCCACACATATTTGTACATTTGTACGCAACAGCTCTCTAGCTCTGCGTTGGTCACCGGTACCACCCAGGGGCCGAAGCTATTTCGCTATTTACACATACACGAGCCGAACGCATGCCAAAGCTGAGGCCAAGAGAGTATACAGGCCTGCAGTCGCTAATCGAAGCTGGCTCACAGCGCTTTATTTTCGCACACCAATACACTCACACTTTTTGGCCTTGTTCTCATTGACCAACGCTGCTCTAGCTGATCACATTCTCTCGCTTCAACTGTAAACGCTCTCTATAACTCTCTTCCCAACTCTGTTCTTTCTTTTGCTTGTGCTGGGCAGGCGCATTTGGATGTCTATGCTTTGTAAGTTAGTTACTAATTAGAGCTTGCAGCGCTAGTCAAGAACTCAGTGGACAAACCATCCACTTTAAACCAAGTTTAGAAGTTGCCGCGACAATCGAGTCCCGCTTTTAATTATCTCTGTATAATCTATAAACCCAATCTTCTTGCATATGAGAACTCAAACAATAAAAAAAACGTTTGAAATTTTATTTGCGCCCTGTATTAATTTCATTTTGGTGGTTTTAACTTGGCCAATTAAAATCATTTAAATATTAATATATTTTTATACCCTTGCAAAGGGTATTCTAATTTTGCCCAGAAGTTTGCAACGCATAGAAATATTCATTTCCGACCCCATAAACTATATATATTCTTGATCAGGGCGATGAGCTGAGTCGATTGAGCTTTGTCCGTCCGTCTGTCTGTCCGTCTGTCTGTCCGTCTGTCTGTCCGTCTGTCTGTCCGTCTGTCTGTCCGTCTGTCTGTCCGTCTGTCTGTCCGTCTGTCTGTCCGTCTGTCTGTCCGTCTGTTTCTACGCAAACTAGTCTCTCAGTTTTAAAGCTATCGAGCTGAAATTTTGCACAGAGTCTTCTTTTTATTGCACGCTGCTAATATGTCGGAACCAACCGGATCGAATGACTATATCTTATAGCTGCCATAGGAACCATCGGTCAAAAAACGGGTCTTAGTGAGAAAAACTTTTTTGTTTTCAATCCTATCGTCATAAAACTCGGCCATAATTAATATTATATGCTTTCAAACAGATTTGCAAATTTTGGTCAAAGTCAGATGACTATAACATATAGCTGCCATAGGACCGATCGGTCGGAAAATGGGACTTAGTGAAAAAAAACTTTTTTGTTTGCAATGCTAGCGTCATAAAACTCGGCCATAATTAGTATTATATGCTTTCAAACAGATTTGCAAATTTTGGTCAAAGTCGGATGACTATAACATATAGCTGCCATAGGACCGATCGGTCGGAAAATGGGTCTGAGTGAAAAAAACTTTTTTGTTTGCAATGCTAGCGTCATAAAACTCGGCCATAATTAGTATTATATGCTTTCAAACAGATTTGCAAATTTTGGTCAAAGTCGGATGACTATAACATATAGCTGCCATAGGACCGATCGGTCGGAAAATGGGTCTTAGTGAAAAAAACTTTTTTGTTTTCAAGTAAATCGTTCTTTAAGTCGGTGATTCTAAATATTAAAAGCATTCAAACTAATTTGAAAAAGTTGATCGACATCGGGTGACTATATCTAATGGTTGCCATAGGACCGATCGGTCGAAAATAGTTCTTAGTAAGAAATTTTTTTTGTTTTGAGTGTTAGCGTCTTTAAACTCACTGATTACTAATTCTGTATGCTTTCAAATATATTCGCAAAATTTGGTCGAAATCGGATGACTATATCAAAAGGCTGCCACAGGACCGATCGGTCGGAAAATGAGTCTTAGTGAGATTAACTTTTTTGTTTTAAATTTTATCGTTCTTAAACTCGGCGATTTTTATATTTTGATATGTTTTCAAAAAGATTCGCGAAATTTGGTCGAAATCAGATGATTATCTGACGGAAAATGGGTTTTAGTTAAAAATTTTTTAGATTTTTATGTAAGCGTTCTTAAACTCTGACATTTCAAAAACAGCATTTGCAAGGGTATAAAAACTTCGGCACAGACGAAGTTAGCTTGGCCTTCTCGTTTCTTATTTTATTCACACTTTTTCTTTTTTCATTTGTTTTGATTTCATTTCATTTTATGTTTTAACGGAACGGAAAATAACAACAAAATCATGCCCAAATGGTCATGGTTTTAGAACGACATACTTTTCTCTGTGTACGCTCTCGTTTTTATGTGTGCCCGAATAAATTTGTAGTTTCCCATATTTCTGTAGATTTTTTCCAGATTCCAAGCTTCTTGAAAAAAAGGTTTTCAATCTTAGTTTCATATTGAGTTTTTTTACCCTTGTAGAGAGTAAATTAAAATTGTCCAAATGTTTGTAACGCTTAGAAGGAGGCATTTCCGACTACATATGTAAAGTAGATATATTCTTGATCAGCATGACGAGCTGACTTGATACTGCCACGTCCGTCCGGCTGTTTTTATGCTATCTCCTCATCAGTTTGAAAGCTATGTTAACCAAACATTGCCCGAAGTCTTTTGTTACAAAAAAACAGCACATTTGTCGGAACCGGCCGGATCGGATGACTATAGCATATAGCAGCCATAAGAACGATCGGTCGAAAAAGTAGTTTTAGTTAAAAAAAACTTTTTTCTGTTCAACGCCAACGTCCCCAAACCTCGTATTTATAAGTTTTCTATGCTTTTACATAATTCCACCAAGTTTCATGAAAATCGGTCAACTATATAGTATAGCTGCCATACAAAATATAGTTTTGAAAACAAGTTTTAGTAGAAACAACTTTTTTGTTTTCAATGCTATTGCAACCAAACTTGTTACTGATCAATATTATATGCTACCACATAATTCTGTGAAGTTTGATTCAAATCGGATGACTATAGCATAAAAGTAGTTCTAGGTAGAAAATCTTTTTTGTCTTCAACGTAAACTCGCCCAAACCTCGTATTTATAAGTTTTCTATGCTTTTACATAATTTCACCAAAATTGATGAAAATCGGTCTACTATATAGTATAGCTGTGATACAAAATAAAGTTCTGAAAAAAAGTCTTAGTAGGAAAATCATTTTTGTTTTTAATGCTATCGCTACCAAACTTATTACTGATCAATATTTCATGCTACCACACAATTCTGTCAAGTTAAATCCAAATCGGATGACTATAGCATATAGCTGCCATAGGAACTTTCGGTCGAAAAAGTAGTTTTTGTAACTAAAACTTTTTTGTTTTCAACGGTAGCTTAAAGATGGCTTCCCAGTTATGAATATTATCGGTTTCCACACAATTGTAGAAAGTTTGGTCAAAATCGGACGAAGATATCGTATAGTTGCCATATAACAAACAGGCAAGCAAATGGTCAAAGTAGTAGTTTTGGGTAAAGGCTGTTCATTTCACTGAAAATGTTCACTTGTTCTCTTTTTCTAAGTGAGTCAACTTACTCAAATTGCTTACTTGTTCAGTTGTTCTTGTTCACCTGTTCTAGGTCTATGGCGGAAGGTTGTGTGAGCGCACGTATTTTTGTTTTGTTTTTGTTTTGCCGACGGCATTTCTAAGGGGTTGGTTTCGGTTGCACTGACCGCGTTGTTGTTTTTTTTGATTCAGAATTGCTTTTTTGTTGTACACACATACGAAATTTGTGTGTAAGTGCTTCTTTTACTCTCGCGCTAACACTCCCGCTCTCTCCCGCCCGCTTAGTTCAAAATGTTGGCGCCATACTTGTAATAGTTGTACGTACAGCCAAAGACACTACATATATGTAGCAGATACCGCAACTCATACAAACATTTTTATTTTTCGTTTTTGGGAACCAATGTCAGCCCAAGAACCATCGTTTTTGCGTTACATGCGTCATCTATAATATCTATAAATCTTTGGTACAGCCCACAGAAAAACACTTAAAGCAAGACAGAGCAAGCTCACAAAGCGAAACACATAAAACAACTCACACAGCAAGATAGACTGAGCAGCTCAAAGAACACAGAACAACACTTAGAGCAAACTCACAAAGCAAGACAGGCCTAACAACTCTCTGAGCAAAAGAGACCGAACAGCTCTTAGAACAACTCAAGAACAAGATGGATTGAACAAGATAGACTGAACAAGACTCGCTGAGCAAAAATGAACAATTGAAGAAGAACATGTTCACTTGTTCAGTTTAAAGAACAACTCAATTTTGTTCACTCACTCATGAACAACTCAACACTACAAAGTAGTGGCTCAGCTAAGAATGTTCGACGAAAATCTTTTAAAACTTTAATTTATATAGCTTATACAAGCTACAAGAGTATCTAAACTTCGGTCGAGCCGAAGTTAGTTTTCCTCAATTTTTCTTTGTCTTAGTTTAGTTAAGTCATTCTTATATATCTTATTAAGCCAAGAGCTGGACAATGACTTTACCAAATGCCGTCATTCCTCATCCAAAATATTTTAATATTTTAAACTTTCCTGTCACACGTTTCGCTCGCATTTTCCGAATTCATCAGAAAGCATGCGTTTAACTTTTCCATGAACATAAAAACCAACATTCCAACAACATTTTTTGTTTTATTTAATTAATTAAATCAGAAATGCTAACCGCTCGGAGCGCAAATGTTGTTGTAAAGTACATACAATAACATGGTATTCGGTATTTCTTTTTGTGGTTGTTTTTAGTTGACAATTGATTTAATTCAAATGTATTCAAGTGTGTGAGGTTAGTTTGAAAAACTGCTAAAAGTGGTTTAATTTGTGACGATTTTAGCTAAGATCAGAAATCTGGAGTTTGGAAATTGAATCTTGACCTTAATTGACCTCATTGCGCCTTCAGTCTGTGTTTAAGCTCTTCCAATATGGTAAAAAAAAAACTTAGATTTAACAAAGTTGGAAGTAAACTTTAATGAGTAATATTAGTTTTAAGAAAATCATATAAAACTTACCCTTGTGTTCAATCAGATCTTGGCTTTGGGCTGGTTTATTTTATTATTTTTGTCGAAAAGTTTATTAGTTTTGCGTTTTGTGTGATTTGTGTTTTGGTTTTAGTTAAAGAGAATTATGTAAAAATTTGTAATTAGAGAAACACTCAAATGGAATTGGATAAATTTTCTTTTTTTTTGGGGGGGGGGATTTGTGGTTAATTTTCTCATTTAAGCTCTGTGTTTATAGACATCAGAGCTTGGTACAACAAAATTTGAACAGAACCAACGAACGAACGAACCAGGGAACTACGAGAACGATTCAGGAACAATCAACGTTCAAATACAATGAGACTAGACAATCACAAAAACATTTCGAATATTGGGAGCAGTTGAAGTCGATTTTGGGAGCACAAATATTCAAAAAGAAAACGGAATATGGAAAAGGCATTCAAATATGAGAAATGAGTTTTCATGCTGGAAATGGAAATGCGCCTAAAGCAAGCAAGGGGAGGGGGATATTTATTTACAGTTGTCTTTCTTTTTTGTTTTGTTTAGTTAAACTTGAGGCCAATTAAAAAGAAAGTTTTATTTTATATATTTGATTGTTTTCTTTGGTAATAAGTTGTGTTTATTTACAAGTAGATGGAATCATTTGAATGAGTTTACTTTTCAATTTATCAAACAGTTGACAAAAAGTTTCCATGTGGGTTGATAAAAAAAAGTTCAAGTTAAATGTAGAAAATGTGAAGAGAAGATAGAGAGAACAAGTTTTAGAGAGAAAGATAGGATGGAAAGCTACCTTCGGTGCACCGAAGTGTATATACTCTTGCAGCTTAAGTGAAATAATTGTGTGTTGTTATAAACATGAAACACGGGTTGTTGTCGCTTTTGTACTTTTCGATTGTTTTAGCAAAGACAAGAATTTTGAACATTATTTTTAGCGAATTCCACTCAAACAATCTTTTATAATTTACTAAGATGTTTTGATAAAAAAAAAATAAATTTGATAAAATTTCAATTTTTTGGCGAATTAAGCATTTTTGTTCTTCAAATCTGCTCAAAAGATGCTTTGAGCTCTATGGACAGTTCTATGGTCTACGAACTTCCACAATCAATTGGAAGTTGGTAACTTGTTTATGCCCTACTAGCCAAATATCCGAAACTTTAAACGCGTCTAGCAAAATTCTTCCAACAAAATTTGATTTTACTTTCAAACAGGGTATACATAGATATTCGCACATTAGTTGCCTAGAAGAGAGGTCTTTAAATGACTTAGATTCAGTACAACAGTTCTATAAGCCCGAAATATCTTAATTGATTGGGAAGTTCCACTTTTTTACCTAGCTAAGTAATTGCTTATTTGCATAGTATTTCGCCGATAGTAAGTAAAGAAGGTCTGTTCTCGTATTCAATCAAATCACGCGGAATCGAAATCGGTTTCGACAAGCTGACTGTGTTTTTCGGCTTTTTACTTTAAAACAAAGGCTGCAAACCTCTTAAATTTTGCAGAAGGTTCGGTCCGGAGTTTCGAACCCGTGGTAAAGAAACCCCTGAGCCCTAGGTTTTAGTTCGCTTGAACATCAAAGAATAGTTTCGATTTATAAATACTTATTTATTAAAATAAAATTTTTTATTTCAATAATATAATTTTAATTATCAAATTCATTCTCTGACATATACAACTTTTGGCCAGCTCTTATGTCTCTATCGCTCTTCTATACCAGCTCTTAGGGCGCGCGCACACATGCGACTGAAAGATGAACTGACGGCTGACCATGATATTTTAGTATGTCAGCAAGCCGAAGTAAACAAACATGCTTGATTGATTTCGCAAAGCTGAACTGAACTTTGAAGAACAATCCAGTGCTTGTTGTGTACACTAGCTACAGGGATTGTGGTTATTTGTCTAGATAAGCCTCAAGTTCTGCCGTCAGTTTATCTTTCAGCCGCATGTACATATGCGCGCACATTAAGATCAGAAAGATCAAACTTAAGTGTTGAAAAGGCTCGTTCAACTGAAACCTGAGTTACTGGAACAGCAAGTATGGTTAAGATATTTTTATATTTTTAAATTCCTCTTTTTTTTTACTTTTTTCAAATTTTTTAAACATTTGTCGATGTATGTTCACTTGGACCCATGAAATTTGTATACTCCTTTGTAATGTTTTCATCAACTTCTCTTCTTTGCCATCAAACGCAGAGTTATTTAAAGCTGAAATTTGAGAATTTCTGTTTGGACCTTCAGCTTGTCTGTGATATGCTGATTTGCACTTTTTTTTGGTCCGACTTCAATAAAGTTCGAAATCTCGGGTCTAACAACACTGCAGCCAATATTGGTAGTGAGCTCATAATGGAAATAAATAAGATAGTAATGAACCTTGCTTGCTGAAGATACGGTTCATTCTGATGCTTTTCAGTGGAGTTCATTTAAAGAACTCTGAATGCAAAAATCTTTAAAAATAAGATTTGAAAGCAAAAATCTTTAAGAATTAGTAAACATTCGCACATTTTGTAGGTTGAGTTCCTGGTTTTTTCAACTTTTGTATATGCAATAGATTTCATATACAGCCATGCTCCCATTTTCGCTTTCGCAAAACTTTTTCGATTTCAAACCGGTTTTTGTACCAAATTTGTACTCTAAATCGCAAAAGTTTTACTAAAGCGAAAATGGGAGCATGGCCGATAGTGTGAGTACGGAGTTTCTTACAAAGTATTCGAACTCTACTAATCTCAAACTGAACTTTCTTAAAACAATCGTTAACTATTAAATTTAGAGGGCGTGAAGCACAACAAACTGTAATTATAGAATCCTCCAGGGATCTTCTATAGAATTAACTTGGTCATAGCCCAAATCATAAAATGGGTTTGACTCATATGAGCAACCTTCATTTACATTACATTCTTCATAGTTGCATTACTTTTCTGCTCTGCAGTTGTCATTTAAAAGTTATCGATATAATCGATGGTGATATTATAAATCTGACCTAGAGAAATGTCAAAGGATTGAAGACCTTCTTGAATGATAGCAGTCAGATTACAAGGAATTTCTATATTTCCCTGTTGGAAAAACAACTTAATTTTTCGAAAAAGTGGTCCGGTTCGGGTTTAGGTTCCCAATATTGGGGATTCGGTTCATGTTCTGGTTCGTCGGACCCAAAAAACCCGAACCGAACCGGTTCTAAAGGATTCGGTTTCGGACTTTCGGACCTTCTTGCAGCCTTGTTTAAAACACAATTTATCTTTATTCGACCCTCATGATGGCAAAGTGTTTAGGGCGAATTCTTTAACCTATTAATTCCGAACAATCGAATTCTGAAACGAGAACAAGTCTAAATATAAAACGTTCAATTTCATTTTTTCTTTTTGAGTTCTTCTTTGACAAAGTCCGTTTCGCTCTAACCACCTTGTTTTCCTATGCCGACTTTAATTTTGAGTATAATATCTCGTTGCAGACGATCGCTTAATATCACTTTCGGTTGAGAGGCAGCACAAATTTAATCTCTAATACTCATTCCTACGTGGCGAAGAGTTTGTTACGATATTTTTATTACCATGGGAAAAAGAGCTTATCGATAAACTATTGCGTGACATGGCATGAATCGGGTGGCAACGCTGTCGCTTTTTAAGTGAAGCAGCTGCCAGTAAAATTCGAAACCATTTTTATGAATTTGGGAAAATTTTTTTTTCAAAAAAGAAGTAAGAAAGTCGATCAAGCCCGACTGTAGGTTTGTAAACCGGGTATGTTCCACTTTTCGACGGCGACTTACGTATAAGCATTCTCATTTCGGTCAAGTGACCGAAGATGTTTTCGTCACTTCATATGTAAAGTTGTAACATATGAAATGACGAACACATCTTTGGTTCTCCCTTGATATTGTTTAGAAACTGTGACTATTTAAAATCGACTGCTGTAAGCCAAGCGGGTTTAAAATCGTCAAATACGGGTGTGTTCCAGAAATTTCTAGAGATTTTCGTACATACGATTTGATTTGGAACTAAACTAGGAGGACTTTATATGTGAAATGATAAGAATAAGGTCGGCTAATAGATCATAGATCGGTAAAACCGTACGCATTAAATATACTTGGCCTGGAGCAGTCGGTTTCAAATCGCTCAACTTTTGTCATCTAATGTGGCACATTACATATAAAGGCAAGAAGTTTAAATTTGAAATGCAAGCGTTTATACCAAAATCTCTAGAGATTTCTGGAACACACACGATAATTATAGTTGTCTTTCTGATCTAGTAATCTCTGACATATTTGTTCTAGTTCATGCGGAAATCGACGTCGATATTTGGAACACACCTGAATATCTCATCAATTTAAGTTAGAAGCCACACAAAGTGGCAAAAAAGTCATAAAGTGATGCCCATTTGCGTTGCGGCCTTGCTATCGTTTATCCGATCTTTATCATTCCTTTGGCAAATCGATAAATAATCTTGATTACTAAATTTCTTTAACAGGTACAAACCATCTATTCACAAAACGGTGGGAGATATGACGTTCTTTTCAAATTGCGGGGTAGTCAAAAATTGAAAATAAACTTAATCTGCCTGCAAATAAAATAAGTTTATGTCCCATACATGTCAAACCTCTATCTCATACCATCTCTGAGATCTCTGAACTCAAACGGACGGATCAAGAATATAGATACTTTATAGGTTCGGAAATGAGTCATTTTCTCTGTTACCTACTTTTGCACAAACTTAATATACTCTGTATAACATAAAAAACTATCTTTGCAAAAAAAAATGCGCAGAAATAAGCTCAAAAGTTAATCTGGACTCAATAAAAAACTTTTCTTTATACCAGGTTTTCCTTAAATCGAACGGAAGCTTCGCTATTATTTCAGTTTTAGCAAAAATAATCTAAGAAACGAAGCTTAGAAGATATGCTGGACATAGTATAATCAATCGATCTGCATACAGAGTTCTATTACTTTGAAATTTTGGGGAAACTGCCTAAAAATATGCTAAGGCAATGCGCTACTTGTCTTTACTCGAACAGGAATTTTAGTAAGACGCGTCCACCTCCTCTGCAAACATTTTGTAGTGTTTCTTATCTCTCTCGTCAAAAAGAGAATTTGGCGAAAGTTTGAGAATAGTTTGGCGATTTACACAAACAAATTACATAAGGTATCGCATTCTTAACATGCAAGGGATAAATAAGCGATATGTGGTATCGCTTTGTTTTCATCCAATCGGTAAATTGGCGATATATCGCTAAAAAATCGCCTTGAAGACTTGAATGTGATTCTCGTCGCAAATTTCAATTTAACTATTTATATAGGCTGAGTATGGAATTCGTTCTTGAGAATTACAAGCAAGCAAAAATTGGTGTATGTTTTCATGCGTTGCTTTACACGCGTGGCGTGGTGCAGCCGTCTAAGGCGTTGTTCAAACGTGTTTCAGTTCTCAAGGGCCCCGAGTTCGAATTCCCGCAGAGTAAGTAAAAATTTATAATAAAAAAAATATAAGTTTGTTTAATTTGTTGTTTTTCGGAATAGTAAAAATAAAAAATTGTATCCTCCCATATAAGAGACTAGTTTACTCATTTCATATCTTCAGGCAGAAACGATTTACTGTCTCCAGAATATACTTTTTCTTATCTCCAAGAAGAATCGCTTTTTATCCTTTAGAAGACACATTTTCTGATCCCCAGAATGAAACGCTTTCTTATCCCTGAGAAGAGACGTTTTCCTATTTCCCAGAAGAAACGCTTTCTTTCCTACCAGAAGTGTCGCAGAGTGGCATACTTCTTCCTGAAGAGAGATAAGAATGCGATTACGATGGGATATCGCTAGAGTACAGAGATACATACTGGAAGAATCGCATTCGTATGTTCTGCGTTCAAAAATGTTTGCAGGGACTGGAATCATAGGCGTTAAAAGCTTGGATGTGTTTTATAATACACTCTCTCGAGGTACAACTGCTCTAATTATGCGAATGTTCGAACATTATTTTCTCAACTTAGCCCTAAGACCTCATTTTTTCTTGCTGCGGAAGACAGAGTGGACCTAGCCGTTTCCAATTCCTGCACTTGGAGAATCATATCATAAAGACAAGATTCTTGAAGGATGAATACGATACCTTAACCATATCTTATATTTTCAGAGCTAGAACTGAGATACTGTCCCTTAACTACATGCCATATGGGTATGGTGCAGATAGACGCGAGGGTAATGAGCTGTGCAGTCTCTGTAATATGAATGCGAGAGAGGATGTTGCACAGTTCAGAGCCCAACTGCCCAATCTGGAAATGGCTTAGATGAGTTAAAATATTTGATGTATGCTTTTCAGTTCAGAGTAAAAATCTTGGCGGAAGTTTTTTAGAATAATAATTAAGCTATAAGCTAAGTTAAGTTGAATAACAGTTGGAGGAGCCTGAGACGGCCCGCTTAGAAGTGAAAGATCTGCTATCTTGCGACGAGCGGTGAAGCCAGGTGGTGTAACTCCGAAGGTTGGGTAACAATAATACACTTTACATTGTACAGAACCACCACTTTTACTATTACTACCTCATTTTTTAAGATCTAAACAAACTAAAGCAAAAAATGCCCTACCTAATGATTGTAGAATCCATTCGAAAGCCACTTGCGAATGTCTTTTGTAGTAGGTCACACGTATAATGTTGTTACTTTCAGTCGGCTATGTTGTTTTGTTCAAGTATGTTTTATCTAGCTTTTGTGGCAACACGTCCAAGTGATACAAATTTTCAAACTTCAATAAAATGATAATCATAAATGAAGCTGCAAGAGCATTTACCAAGCTAGAAATGATTTCTAGTCTAAAAAAAAAAACAAGACAAAAGAAATGCCGCTAGATGGCCAACAAATTTGTTTCTTTTGGATTCCTCCAGGCGTTTTGCGAGCGAAGGGTAACTACTCTAGTTACTAGTTGGAGCGGGTTGGTGAAGGGGGGTGGGAGATACTAACTAGAACGTAACGAATATATTTGAAAGAGGAGCTCACTTTTTGATGACATTTTGACAAGTTTTCTTTATTTTGGTCTTGGATCAAATGTTTTATTCTTTTGGCCTGTCTTTTGATGGAGATAAAGATTTGGTTCAAGTTGAGGCTTGTTGGTGGTTTTAAGTTTGTGGTGGTAGCGGTGAACGAGCGGTGAGGCGGTGGTTGGTGGTGGTAGTGGTGGTGGTGGTGGTGGTGGTGGTGGTGGTGGGTGCAACGTTCTGGATGCAGATGCAAAGTCTCTGAAAAGTGGCTCAAAAATCATATGGTTTTGCTTAGGATTGATTTTCCCCAAAGAAATAGTGTTAAAACAATATTCTAGTGCCAATGACACCGAGGGGTTTGTTGTATGGCTGCGATGACGTCGCCGTTTGGACGGCAAGTGGTTGAAGTTGAAGGCAACGTGGCGAACAGTGGAAAAACGAAACCGAGAAACCGACCGACGGCGGTGTGGGAGGGGGGGGTGGAGGCGAACTGAAACTGAAGAAGAGAACTGAAAAAAAAAACAACCCTCCGCTTTGAACAGGCGCTGACTCAGACTCAGGGCGATATATTCTGCACTTGCCAACTACCAAAAATTAAACAAAAACAACAGAAAATTAAATAACATTAACCAGAGTGGAGAGTGGAGAGAGGACATTACTCTTTAAGCAGCTGAGGGAAACGTGACTTGGTCTGCTTTCTCACTTGAAATGTGTTTCGATTTTTTTATTGTTTCTCTTTTTTTCGTCTTTTTTACCAAAAGCAAACTTTTTGTTTGTGTTTGTTGTTACTTTTGTTGTTATTTTTTGTAACTGTTGTTGTTGTTGTTGTTGTTGTTTCCACGCACACCAACACACTCGCACACACTCACATGCACAGGAAAAAAATTGAAAAGGGCAAAAAACTTCACTGCGTACGTTTGAAAGTCGACGACTCTACGGCCAAACGTTCAACGATGAACTAAACCCACAGTTGTCTAACGAAGGACTAAAACACGAAAAGGACATGCGAACATTAAAGTGCTGTTAGCTGTTGGCTGTTGGCTGTTAGCTTACAGTCAAAAGTCAATGTTAAAGTTAACAGAAAGCTCTGGCCGTACAAATTTTACCAAAAAGTGCCAGAGTTTAAAATAAAAGTGTTTTTTTGTTTTTAAGAACAATACTAAGACATTTATTTATAAATAATAATGTTTAACTAATAAATGTACTTGAAACAAAAGCTAACGGTTCACATGAGCCTCTGTTAATATTTCAATGAGTTAACATTCAACTCAAAGTGTGTTTACTCAGAGAGCGAGAGACACTTAGAGAGTGGGAGAGAGAGTGCCAGGTGGCGGAACATAACAAAGGGTTTCAGAAGTTGTTAAGAATCAGTTTTGAGATTTTTTTATACCCTGGTAGAGGGTAAATTAAAATTGTCCAGATGTTTGTAACGCATAGAAGGAAGCATCTCTGACCACATACAGTATATGTGTTCTTGATCAGCATGACGAGCTGGGTTGATACCAAACCAAACTACGCACGAAGTCTTTTGGTACAAAGAAGCTGCACATTTGTCGGAACCGGACGGATCGGATATAGCTGCATAGCATATAGCTGCCATAGTTACTATCGGTCGAAAAAGTAGTTTTAGTTAAAAAAAACTTTTATGTGTTCAACGCGAACGTCCCCAAATCTCGTATTTATAGGTTTTTTATGCTTTTACATAATTCCACCGAGTTTGTTTGTATTGTAGTATAGTTGCCATACAAAATAAAGTTTTGAACAAAGTCTCAGTAGAAAAACTTTTTTGTTTTCAATGCTATCGCTACCAAACTTGTTACTGATCAATATTATATGCTACCACACAATTCTGCCAAGTTTGATCCAAATCGGAATACTAAAGCATAAAGCTGCCATAGGAACTATCAGTCAAAAAAGTAGTTTTAGTTAGAAAAACTTTTTTGTGTTCAACGTAAACGTTCCCAAACCTCATATTTATAAGTTTTCTATGCTTTTACATAATTCCACCAAGTTTGATGAAAATCGGTCAACTATATAGTATAGTTGCCATACAAAATAAAGTTTTGAAAAAAATCTTAGTAGGAAAAACTTGTTTGTTTTCAATGCTATCGCTACCAAACTAGTTGCTGATCATTATAATATGCTACCACACAATTCTGCCAAGTTTGATCCAAATCGGAATACTATAGCATATAGCTGCCATAGGAACTATCGGTCGAAAAAGTAGTTTTGGTAAGAAAAACTGCTTTGTGTTCAAAGCAAACTCGCCCAAACCTCGTATTTACAAGTTTTCTATGCTTTTACATAATTCCACCAAGTTTGATGAAAATCGGTCAACTATATAGTATAGTTGCCATACAAAATATAGTTCTGAAAATCGTCTTAGGAAAAACTTTTTTGTTTCCATTGCTATCGGTCTTAAACTTGTTACTGATCAATATTATATACTACCACATAATTCTGCCAAGTTTGATCCAAATCGGTTGACTATAGCATATAGCTGCCATAGTTACTATTGGTCGATAAAGTAGTTTTAGTGAGAAAAACTTTTTGTTTTCAATGGTAGCTTAAAGACGGCACAATTGTGAAAGTTTTGTCAAAATCTGATGAATATATTGTATAGTTGCCATATAAAAAACAGGAAAGCAAATGGTCAAAGTAGTGGCTGAGCTTAGGAAATAACTTAGCTAAGAATGTTCGACGAAAATCTTTTAAAACCTTAATTTTTATAAATTATACAATCCACAAGGGTATATAAACTGACTACCTTTTCGTTACTCAGTGCTAATTAAGCATTAACTTCTAGCACGTAAACATTGTATTAGCAGAAAGCGCAAGTTGTGTTCCTTAAAGAAAAGCCAAAAAGTATGCAATGTTTTGCAAACCCAATAAATTTGTTCGGAGCTCCAAATCGCGGATTCGAACCGAAATTTGATAATGGTTAATGTTTGGAAATTTTAGGTTTTGGTTCGAACCTTCGATCGTCCCAAGTTTTATGCAAAATTTAATAGAAATCCAATTTTTGTGATCAATATTCAAAATAAAGTCTACCTTCCATATAGTGAATCTCAACGGCACCAATAAAAACTTAGCTATAAAGAAAAAATCGTAATCTAAAGATAGAAATACGAAATGGCATTTCGTTTTAAATAAAACTTCGTTGTGCGGAAGCTCGTAATAGAGAAGTTCGACTGTAGTATTCACAATTTCTGTACTTTTGATAAGACAAAACAAATTTTAAGACCTGATCAACTGAGACATCATGGTACTGATAAGACAGTAAGCGCAATAGCATTAATTTGTTTACATTAATAAGCTGTCAAAATCATTCAAAGGTTTGATATTATCGGTTCTCTATTTGTGCCATCAAAGACTCTTATTTCTATTATAACATATTTCTAGAAATTATATTGAAAATCCTTTATACTTTCGTAATGATTTCGAGTCTTTGTTGCACAATATTGATAACAACAAATTGGCAAGAGTTCCGAATGTCTTTAATTTTTTTTTACCGAACCGAAAATTTAGGTTCGGAAGCGGTTCAGGTTCAGCAAATTTCTGAAATTTGGTTTGGTTAAAGGTTCGGTTAACAGTTTAAAAAAAGTCGGAATTCTGGGTTCAACCGGTTCGGTTAATAACCGGTTTGCAGCCCTGGTTAAAACTCCGCCGTTTTTTTTTGCGATCTTTATGAAAATTTCACAGTCTATAGATATTACGAATACAAATGCGAGTTCCAAATTTGAGGTCGATATCTTAAAAATTTAAATAAACTTGATCGGCTTGCAAACATTTCAATTTTGGTTGCTCCATCCCTTCTAGTCTCTAAAATCTAGGTGATTATAAAGACAGACAAACAGGGTTATATCGATAGCAGTCGAGTTGATGCTGATCAACATAACTCACGAGGACACGACAATACACAATACTGCTTTTCGCATGAACCCACTCCAATTTGGATTGCTTCTAAATGCGTTAAAGCCATGTATTCAGAAGCAGGACACTGGGATGCGAAACTGCATTGGATCTGCAAAAAGGCTACAAGTCAAATTACGTTATTTGGCTTTAGGTGAAAGTCAAACGACACTGAAATTGCCTTTTTGAAACCAACATTTCCCTTTTATTTATTCTGTGATGAACAAGAATATACTTGGCATTTTCAACTACAAGCACAAAATGGGTAAAAGATTTCCAAAGATTTTTATGAATTATGGGGATTTGCAAACTGCCTGGGTGGTATTGATGACAAGCGTTGCAAGATACGAGCGTTGTCCAAAGCCGGGTCTACCTATTTCAATTACAATGGTGACAACTCCATAAATTTTTCGATCTAAAATATGCAATTAAAGCTAACCAAGTGCAAATTCCTGCTCCTTGCAAATTTCCGGAATCAGCTGTACTGCTTCCGTATGTATTCGTAGCACGGAATACATGATGCAACCTTACAACAAAAAACAAACCACATTTTAAGCCGACAACAATTTAATTAGATGCTTTCACGAAATCGCAGAGTGGTGAAGAACGCTTCCAAGTTGTGTTTCAACCATTAAATAGGACTCCAACAGCTGCTGCACAAGTTGTCCTTGACATAGAAACGATTCGGCAGACTATGACATTTGCTTAAATTTTGAAAATCATAATAGTCACAAGGGTCTGAGTCCGGAGATTATGGTGAGTGCGGAACTCATTTGGCCCATTCGTAGCCCAAACCATAAAATTTTGATGTCATTTTCGTTAGGGGGTGTTTGATATTAAGCAAATTTGAATTTGGGGGAAATTGTTTGAATCTAGTACTGCCTGAATGTTATTGTACATTTGCTTGACAATTAATGTAAGGTCTATGTTAGATCACGTAGTCTTTTAATGTTTCCTATACACATTTTATGTATCAATCTAGTTGTCCTGCCATAAATTTTAATTAATTTTTTCGGAATTAACCGGCTGTAACTTTGTCCATCCAGCTGATTTAAATGCAACAAAATTTCTGAAAATAGAAGAGCCCTTAGGAAACTTGGTAAAGTGGTTGTAATTAAAATCCAACCACCGCAATGGCTTTTACACGACGATTAAGTTTGAAAAATTTGCCATAATTTGATGAAAATTACTCTTCAATGGCCTATTTGGACGCTTTTGGGTTTGCTGATGCTACTCCTAAGATTTTATAAGGCTGCATTAATATGTATACTGTCGCATAAAACTCATCAATACAAATATTTTTGCTCGGTGCAACCTACATAATTTTTTAAAAGCCAAAAATACTGCAAAATGGATTTTCCGCGATATCTTGAAAAAAAGAGCTGATGGTGAAAAACCGGGACCAGTTTTAGAATCGGTGCACAAAACTGGATCAGAATTTTGAAACGAAAAAGCTGGACCGAAATGGCTGTTGACCTGTGTGATTCCACATGTACTTGACGGAGTGCACGCTCTCAATAATAAAACTACCAATTTTACTCTCAAACACAGCTTTTGCCAATTTCAAATTTTTTAAGACCGCGATAAAGTGTAACCTTTTGTACATACGATAGAAGTCCTAAATCAAATTTTGTGTCAAACGGGCTTTAGCGAATTTTGAGCCAGTAAGTTGTGCTTGCTCACACCAAAAAAGAGCTGTTCTAAACTCAGAAAATTATTTTTCTATATTAGAGAAAATCGCCCTAAAATTAAGAAAATTGGCCTAAAATTTAGAAAAAATGTGATGTGGTGTGTTCCTTTTGTAATGCTATGTGCAAGCATAACGTAACCTCAAGCCGGCTCAAGTTGCCTTGTGTATTTTTTTGGTCGACTCATTTTCTGACTTGTCTTGATTTAAGGAACCACATGAGCTTGATCTATTTGAGCTTGATCTATTAAGAATTTGATCCATGTAGAACTTGATCTGTTCGGAGTCATTATTAATATGAGCTGACTAACTCGTAATATAAAAATTTCAAACTTGATTTACTTGAACCTTTTCTTTCAAAGTTGAAGCAAATTGCGCTATGACTCCACTCATGCAGGGCTCGAACTAGAGTCATTGTTAGAACCTAAGCCAAAAACAGTTTCATTTAAAAAAAAAAACCAAAAACCCCTGTTTGATTGCATTTGGGCAATTCAAACAGTTGGCGCCAGTGTTAACTAACAACAGAAGGGCCGTTAAGGGGCATGCACACACACACAAAGCTTCTGTGACTTGGCGATTGCTGCTGTGTTGAATTTTGATACAAGCCTGCCTTTGGGATTCCCAAGCGGTAGGTAGCCTCTGGCAGCTCATTGAAAATATGCAAAGATTGCTGATGATTGAATTGTGGAAATTCATGAAATAGCTATACTATCAATCTGGCTTTACTGCCTCCAAAGTTTGACTCTAAATCACAAAACTTTTGCGAAAGTGGAACTGAAATCAAGGCTTTATAGAAAGATACACCTTTAATGAGCATGGTTGTAAATTTGTATTAGTACTCCCTCACTCTTGCGAGCGATCTTGCTTTTATTTTGAACAGCTTCTCCCTTAACTTCTAACTTAGCTAACGCGGTGTTGTAGTCCACAACGTGTGTATAATTATAAGTGAATGTTCGTGAAAAGGATGCATCTTATGTGATTTCAACGGGAAAGGCCTCTTCACCCTTTTCAGCTACCCTTATTAAATTGTATGTTACAAAAAGTGACATGTTTATGGCTTATGTTGTGTCTAGTGAATATGATATTTAACGCTACGTGTGGACCGAAGCAAGGTCTCATCATGTTCATGTTTGAACAAGGCTGATGATAATGTATTTGCATATTTCTGTCCGAAATGTCCTTTAAAGACGTGCATATTCGTGTCACGAAAAATCTTACCAATTTCGTAATCAACTAAATCCCCCTTTTTGGACACAGGCAATGCCACTGGTATGTTAAATTCAGTTCCCAACCCTCTCGCTCTCTTTTACTCTCGCACTCTCAAAGCTCTCCAAAAACATGTGACTCTTGGGGGAGCAACCAACCAATTTGAAGCCTGGAACTCCCAAAATAACACAAAACAAAAAGAAATAAAACAAAAGCTGTAAACGCACACACAACTTTTGTCTGCAATATTTTGACATTTCGAAGGGCAAAAGAGCGAAACTAAATGAGTGGAGCGGCGCGTTGCGGGGACGTACAAAAGGGAGGGGAAGTCAAAATAATAAATTTATAAAATGTGAGTGCGCACGTTTGTCTCTGTGCGTGTGTGTGTGTGTGTGTAAGTGGGGAAATCGTAGCCTGGGGCAAAGACATGTTGCATGTGTGTGAGTATGTGCGTGTGTGTGGGAGTGCGTGTTAAATATTGCAGCCTACTTATGTGCGCTTTTGGCATTTATTTAATTAAATTCTCTTTGGAAGCAAGGGAAATCAAACGTCTGGTAACTGGGCAGCTGTCAATTGGCCATACGGCGAGCACTTTATATAATAAGTACTTTCTCGTGGTCTCACACACACAAGCTGGCAGGCACGCACTTACACACTTACACACACACACACAACACACGCAAACAACGCACGCGCGCGTTTACAGAAAAAAAATGCTCTATAAAATACTTAAGCGCGAAATTAGTTTTTGGTAACTTTTGTTTCAATATTTTGGCGTATTTATATTCTGTCGTACCGTTCAGAAGTTCACTCTACGCTGCGAAGGTGTTCCAAAGGCAGAGAACGCACTGAAACTGACATGTCTGGTGAGGGAAGTGCAGACTTTGACACTTGATAAAAACAGAAAGAGAGAGAGAGAGAGAGCGAGGGAAAGTGAGAGAGCGGCCGCCCACACGCAGGCGTCAATAGTAGAACAGAAGCTTCCACCACAGAGGTCGCTGGCCAAAGCTTTTAAACACTTTTAAGCTTGCTCCACGCTTTAGAAAGCTCTTATACAACCAGCTTACAAGTTTCAACCCCTAGCAAGCTCCCCTAGCTCAGTCTATTCACACCCCGGTCTATGCTAACGTTAGTTCTGATCAAACCCAATCGCTTTTTATAATGCTTGTGTTTTCCCGTGGAGCTAAAGCTTTTTTTTGAGGAACTGCTTGTAAAAATTTGTACATTTAATCTTTACCCTCCTCCCCGTCTGGTTTTCGAACGCAGAGACCTCGGCGGACTGAGCACACGGCAGGGCAACTTAACTCGCAATCACAGTAATAGCTATCAGCATGCAAAAAGCCCGATGGTGCAAATGCTTAGACTGTCGCTACGATAGATACCCTTGCAAAGGGTATTACAATTTTGCCCAAAAGTTTGCAACGCATAGAAATATTCATTTCCGACCCATTAACTAATAAACTATATATATTCTTGATCAGGGCGACGAGCTGAGTCGATTGAGATTTGTACGTCCGTCTGTCCGTCTGTCTGTTTCTACGCAAACTAGTCTCTCAGTTCTAAAGCTGTCGAGCTGTTAGAAATAAACCCCATAAACTATACATATTCCTGATCAGGGTGACGAGCTGAGTCGATTGAGCTTTGTCCGTCCGTATGTCCGTCTGTCTGTCCGTCTGTTTCTACGCAAACTAGTCTCTCAGTTTTAAAGCTATCAAACTGAAATTTTGCACAGAGTCTTCTTTTTACTGCACGCTGCTAATATGTCGGAACCGACCGGATCGGATGACTATATCTTATAGCTGCCATAGGACCGATCGGTCGAAAAATGGGTCTTAGTGAGAAAAACTTTTCTGTTTTCAATGTTAGCGTCCTTAAATTCGGCCATTATTATTATTATATGCTTTCAAACAGATTTGCAAATTTTGGTAAAAATCGGATGACTATATCTTGTAGCTGCCATAGGACCGATCTTTCGGAAAATTGGTCTTAGTGAAAAAAAACTTTTTTGTTTTTAGGTAAATCGTTCTTAAGGTCGGCGATAATTATCGTTAAACGCTTTCAAACTAATTTGAAAAGTTGATCGACATCGGGTGACTATATCTTATGGTTGCCACGGGACCGATCGGTCGAAAATGAGTCTAAGTAAGACATTTTTTTTGATTTTTATGTTAGCGTCCTTAAACTCGCTGATGACTAATTTTATATGCTTTCAAATAGGTTCGCAAAATTGGGTCAAAGTCGGATGACTATATCTTAAGGTTGCCATAGGGCCGATCGGTCGGAAAATAAGTCTTAGTGGAAAAACTTTTTTGTTTTCAATTTGATCGTTCTTAAACACGGCGTTTGATAATTTGATATATTTTCAAAAAGATTCGCGAAATTAGGTCGAAATCAGATGTTTATCTGACGAAAAATGGGTTTTAGTTAGAAAAATTTTTGATTTTTATGTAAGCGTTCTTAAACTGTGACATTTGCATTTGCAAGGGTATAAAAACTTCGGCACAGACGAAGTTAGCTTGGCCTTCTCCTACAGTTAATATTTATTACTAATATAAAATGATGCACCATGGTTCTTAATTTAAAAGTACCTATTTTGATGTGAAACATCTTTAATTTCGGTACGGAAGATTTTAATAGTAGTAAAGTTTGACGTCATTCATATATTGTTTTGCTGTTTTCTGAAATGTCACACACAAACACAAGATGGTTGTGTGGGGTGAGTGGGGGTTAAGTGGAAAAAAAGAAAGGTGGGTGGGAATTGTGTGGGAACATTGTTGGAGCAGTGTGGAAAGAGTGTGGGAGGCGTGTTACAAGAGAGTGGGGAGAGTGTGAGAAGAGTGTGGAAATAGTGTGGGAACATTGTGGGAAGAGTGTGGGTAGAGTGTGGGAACAAAGTGAGAACAGTGTGGAAAGAGTGGGAAGAGTGTGGGAACAGTGTGGGAGGAGTGTTTGAAGAGTGTGGGGAGAGTGTTCGAATAGTGTGGGAACATTGTGGGAAGAGTGTGGGAACAGAGTGGAAAGAAAGTGGGAAAAGTCTGGGAACAGTGTGAGAAAAGTGTGGGAACAGTATGGGAACAGTGTGAGAAAAGTGTGGGAACAGTATGGGAAGAGTGGGGGAACAGTGTTAGAAGAGTGTGGGGAGAGTGTTCGAATAGTGTGGGAACATTGTGAGAATAGTGAGGGAACAAAGTGGAAAGAAAGTGGGAAAAGTGTGGGAAAAGTCTGGGAACAGTGTGAGAAAAGTGTGGGAACAATATGGGAGGAGTAGGGGAACAGTGTGGGAAGAGTGTGGGAGCAGTGCGGGAAGAGTGTGGGAAGAGTATACGAAAAGTGTGGGAACAGTGTGGGAGGAGTATTAAAAGAGTGTGGGAACAAAGTGGGAACAGTGTGGAAAGAGTGTGGGAGGAGTGTTAGAAGAGTGTGGGAAGAGTGTGGAAATAGTGTGGGAACATTGTGAGAATAGTGAGGGAACAGAGTGGAAAGAAAGTGGGAAAAGTCTGCGAACAGTGTGAGGAAAGTGTGGGAACAGTATGGGAAGAGTGGGGGAACAGTGTGGGGAGAGTGTGGGAAGAGTATAGGAAATGTGTGGGAACTGTGTGGGAGCAGTATTAAAAGATTGTGGGAACAAAGTGGGAACAGAGTGGAAAGAGTGTGGGAACAGTGTGGGAGGAGTGTTAGAAGACTGTGGGGAGAGTGTGTGAAGAGTGTGGAAATAGTGTGGGAACATTGTGGGAATAGTGAGGGAACAGAGTGGAAAGAAAGTGGGAAAAGTGTGGGAAAAGTCTAGGAACAGTGTGAGAAAAGAGTGGGAACAGTATGGGAAGAGTGGGGGAACAGTGTGGGAAGAGTGTGGGAGGAGTGTTAGAAGAGTGTGGGAACAGTGTGGGGAGAGTGTGGGAAGAGTATAGGAAAAGTGTGGGAAGAGTATAGGAAAAGTGTGGGAACAGTGTGGGAAGAGTGTGGGAGGAGTATTAAAATAGTGTGGGAACAAAGTGGGAACAGTGTGGAAAGAGTGTGGGAACAGTGTAGGAAGATTGTGGGAAGAGAGTGGGAAGAGTGTGGGAACAGAGTGGGAAAAGTGTGGGAACAGAGTGGAAAGAATGTGGGAACAGTATGGGAAGAGTGTTTCAACAGTGTGGGAAGAGTGTTGAAAGAGTGTGGGAACAGTGTGGGAAGAGTACGGGAAGAATGTGGAAGGAGTGTGGGAACAGTGCGAGAACAATGTGGGAAGAGTGTGGGAACAGTGTAGGAAAAGTGTGGGAGATGGATGATGGAGATTATTGTTTCTTCCTGTTATTCCTTTGCCACTGTAGTTGTCTTCATTTTTAGTTTTCTGCTTTTGAAAGATTGCCATTGCTGATTTATATAGAATTGAGAGATCTTGTGATGTTGAAATTAAGCCCTTAAATTTAGCAACATATTTGACATCAAAGCCTCGTGAGTGTTAACGACACTCAGACCTCTTTTTTACCTTTACCTTTACCTAGGTACTGGAAATTTTGGATACCTTTTACCTTACCTAGGTATATTTTTTTACATTTACCTTGTACCTTACCTATGTAAGAAAATTGGGTACCTTTCCAATCACTGCCAACTAGTATAGTATAGCTGTCATACAAAATACAGGTCTGAAAAAATTCTTAGTGGGAAAAACTTTTTTGTTTTTCAATCCTATCGTTGTTTGCTTTTTGCTCTCACAGATCGTTTTTGACAATGTCTGTCTCGCTCTAACCGTGCTTTTCAATGTCGACTATAATTTTGAGTAAAATATCTCGTTGTCGACTATCGCTTAACATCACTCAAAGTAGAGCGGCGTTTAATTTCTAGTATCAAAGTCGAGCTGCTTGAATTTGTTAATTTTTCACATGATACAACTATAGTTGTATCATGATTTTTCATGTCCGCTTGTAGGATTTGATATTTATCGATTGTACACTTATCGATACTGGCAGAGTGTTGTATAACACAAGAATGTTGACTCGTTACATTTTAAAATTTCAGCTTATATCAATTACCAACGACTTTTACCAACGCTTTCGTTATGTTGCACGTACAAAAGTAACGAGTAAAAGTCGGCAACGAGTACACCTATACATTGTTTGCTTAGCGCAGACACACACAGACACACACGCACCAGAAATTTCCAATTTTCCACCCCCAATCAAGGAGCATCAAAAAATGCGCTGCCTACGTTCAGGGGGCGCCAAAAGCCAAACAAACGAGAATTGAGAGCAGCCCACACACACACAGTCGCAGGCCGAGAGAGAGAAAGAGAGAGAGCGCGCTCAATTGACGCACGCGCCCCACCGCCCACTGCCAACGTCTACGTCGACAGAGCCACCACCCGCTCTAGTGTCGAGACACACCACTATTAACCGAGGCATCGACCCACCCAGAGGAACGAAAACACAACAAACCGTAAAGCATGCCAACGTCGCAGCGGCAGCGACGCCCACCAACCTACTCGGACTGCTGGAATGACAGGATGTGCGAACTAAGAGCAGCAGGCTGGCATCGGGGCAGGCAGCCTCACCACTACATAAACAAGTATTCGATTTATGACCACTGTGGGCGGGTGGGCGCGGGTGGGCGAGTGTGCGGGCGGTTGTTGCTGTCGCTGAGCGCGTTGTTTTCGGCATTTATTTTTTTGGGGGAGGTGGCGCCAACACAATTCGCTTTGCCTGTGCTCTGTGTGTGACAGCAGCGAACGGCGGCGGCGGCGGCGGCTGACGCTGTGGCAATAACGACTACGATAACGCAGCCCAAGTAAGAGCAGCAGTTGGAGTCAGGGGAAAAATAAGGACGAGGGAAAGGCGGCAAACGAAACGGAACTTGGCGCAGATGACGATGTGGGGCAATGGCAGTCCGGACCAATGCATACACTGACAGAATGACACTGAAATGCTGATGGATTTTAGTTAAATGTCATCATTTTGGTGAACTTAGAAAATCGTATTAAATTATTGTCCAGTTAATTTGATGCTAGGCACAGATGGGACAGCATTCACGCTACGTAGGACACAAGAGAATATTTTTATCTCATATATCACCTCTGAGTGGAAACAATTTTCAAGTTCGTAAGCTAAATGCACAACTGGTGGATAACTTTGGATTTTGCTAACAGCTGAATTTTGTCGATTGAATATAAATTCGTACCCAGAATCTTATCCAAGAAGATCTTGGTTCGGAGCTCTATGTTTTCCCCTATTAAAACATCATTTGCTTATAAATATCTGTACTATCAGTTGTCTTATTCTTCTAAGCTGCCCCGTTTCGTCAACAATTCTGTCGAGCAAAATAAACTTCGTGTCAGTGGCTACACACACACATATGCAATACCAAAATGTGAATGTGTTTCTTGCCGGCAACTGCTCTAATTACATTGCTGAGAGCGCGTACTCAGCAACCAAAAATGAACCAGCCAACTCGTTTTTTTAAAACAGCTGATAAATTCTCTCAAACAAGTTTCATAGTTCTTACAAAAATTAAACACGCAATTAAAAACGAAAAGCGTAAATACATATTTTAAAACTAAGTTTTGGCTAACTTCGTCGGTGCCGAAGTTTTTAGAGCGAACCTCTTTTACGGATGTTCGACTGGGGACTAAAACTAAAAAAAATTTTGGCTTTGCAATAGATTCTTTTGGGTACGCCTTGTCTTAACATTTTGTATTTGCAAAGTCAACCGCTCCAATCCAATATAGCTGCCATAGCAACTATCGGTCGAAAAGAAGTTCTAGTGAGAAAACTTTTTTGTCTTTATACTTTCCATTTGTGAATATTACAATTTTGGGGTGTTTGTTCAAAATCGGATAAATATATCGTATAGCTGCCATATAACAAACTGGCAAGCAAATGCTTAAAGTAGTGGCGCCATCAAGCAGCAAGGGTAAATAATCTTCGGTCAAGCCGAAGTTAGCTTTCCTCTATTTGTTTGTTCCTCTATTTTATTGTTATAACTGTATAAAATATTAGTATTTACAGTTATAACTAGACATTGGATTTTATGCACTTTTTCAAATGAAGGTTGATTGAGGAGAAAATTTGGATTTATACTAATTTAATAACCCACTTTACATTGAAAACTGCATATTCAATATATGGGCATTTCCACAGAAAAGTCCACCGAGACCAAAAAATTAAAAGTACTTTTAAAGCACTATTTTTTATCATTTTTTCATGGGTAAATAATCAAAATGAACTAATATGAGCTAATTTTAAATATATTCATAACCCATTTCGATTTTTCTCATTTGGATACATTTTGTTGTCATAAAAATGCCTCTAGATTGCATTGATTTTTAGTCTCTAAACTATTTCTAAGGGTACAAAGAGTTAAAAAATAATGCAGAAGACACCATAAGAAACTATATGATTGCAACTAACTGTAAGTTTCTGCTTTATATTATAACAAAAACAACGTAAAAATAATGAGGAAATTTGAGGAAAATAAACTTTTATTATTTCAAATCATACTAAAATAATTTGTATACTAAAAGCTTTGCCCAATTCGCAGAGTTTTACATTTTTCTAAAACAAGTCAAAACCCACTTCCGTTTTATGTAACGTCACGCCAGCATATATGATTGCTTATATCTTTAACTCCTTATGATCTATTGATGTCATTGTTTTTGCTGATTATGGTGCGACTTAATTGCTACCCAAATATAGAACAATCTTTTTAATAATCCAAGATTTTAATATTTTTCAAAACGATCATTTCGTACGAACGTAACGTCACGTCAGTTTGGAAATGCCCATATGCAATCAAATATGCAAAATATGCAAGCAAATATGCAAAATATGCAAAAAATATGCAAAATATGCAATAAATATGCAATATTTGTAATTGTATAAAAAAAGTATAAAATGGCGAAATTTACAAAAATTCTCATTCTAGAGCTTACATTATTATAAAGAATATATATGTAGATGGCATATATAGACGGTTAAATGGAAGTTGTAGTGCGAGCAAATCAAAGGTGTACCTTGAAAGTTCTAAAATATTGGGAAATTTCTAAATTGTTCATTAATTTCAGATTTTTATGAAGATTTTATGGACGGCTAGAGTACACGGATAAATAAAGGAGATGTGGAACAAATGGTCAAAAAAATCGCGAAATTTCAAAAATTCTCATTTGAGTTTTTAGCATTATCATAAAGAATATCCTTCCGGCGGCTGAATAGGAGGAGTAGATCAAGTGGTCAAGAAAATTGCGAAATTTTCAAAATTTTCAAAGGATCTAAGATAACTATGGAGGTTGGATAGATGACAATTGAAGACGCGTATATTAGAGACTAAAGACCAAAAACCGCGAAATTTGTCAAATTTCCATTTGAGTATTTATGAAAGCGCAGGAGTTGGTAAATAAGAGGCGTGGATTGAACAGGTCAAAATTTGGCAATTTTTTGTATGACCTAATATTACTATGTAGGTTTTATGGATGGCAATGTAGACGGGTGTAGGGTTAGGAGGTGTAGATCGAACGGTTAAAAGAATCGCGAAATTTGCCAATTTTCCATACAACCAAAGATTATTATGAAGACTTAATAGACGACAATAGTAGACGGGTAAATATACGAAGTGTAGACCGAACTGTCAAAAAAATTGCGAAATTTTTAAAATTATTGTTTGAGTTTAGATTTTTCGCGAAATTTGCAAAATATTATGAGTTTTGGGAATCATTAAGGTAAGATAGATGGCAATTGTAGATGCGTGAATGGTTAAATCCAACGGTCCTAAAAGTTGCGAAATTTACAAAACTTTTGCATGAGTTTGATTATAATGTAGACAGGTAAATTGACGGGTCAAGATCAAGCGGTCCAGATTATCATGAAGATTTAATAGTTGCCAATTAAAGACGGGTAAATTGGAGGTGTCAGTCAATCGGTTTAGATTGACACGAAGACGGGTATATCGACGCGTCAATAGGAGGTGAAGACTCGTGAAATTTTAAAAAAAATTTAATGAGTTTAGATTATCATGAAGATTTGATAGATGGCAATTGTCCATTAAACTTCACTTATACGTATTGTGTTTAAAATTCTAAAGGGGGCGCAGAAAACCCATATCCACTGAGCCATCGCCTATCCCTTCAAACTCGTATCTAAATTTCTATATATATAATTTGCACGATACCAAGTATTTTTAGCCGATACTTTGAACACTTCAAGTTTTTTACACTTTACACTTTTACAACCGATTTTTAAAAAACATACCCCAGTGCAGCAAACAGTTGGTCTTTTTTTTCTTATGTATTTTATTACTGGGTCGTATACTTTTGGAGTTTAACATTTTTGATTTAGCAATTTACAAGGACTGGTGAATACCCTAATTGGTTTTTTGTTATCGCTTAATAATAACACAGGCCACCAAAATGCCCAACTTTGTGAGGTGCAAAATATGATCAGTTAATGTTCACTGATTTCAAAACCGGGTTCGGTTTAGCTCTGTCAACTCTTGTTTCGAAGATATGGCGGAAAATCGAAAATGTTGATTTTTTGGCACTATAGGATTTATGGATAAATATCTAGACTTATGAGCTATTTTCGACAGAGCGCATTTCAATATATATCAGCTATATAAGTACAGCAGAAAGTGTCCTAATTGGCCTCTAAAGTCAGACTTCTTCAAAATAACTCATTCCTTTTTAGCTGGCGCGGTTATTGGATAAATATTTTAGCTATTTGAGCAAATAGCCAAACATATTATCGAACTATGTGATTTTTATGGCATTTATATCAGTTTACTTGGCTTAAGACGCAAATACATAACTCACTTTATGGGAGGAAAACTAGATTCTCACTGAAAATGTTTATGGCAGCGATGCCCAGCCGTATGCTCTTTGGGTACGTTTTGTTATTGTAATTGCACCAAACATAGGAAATCAATGATTTAATAGATGCAGGGCGCGAGGCATACAAAACGACACACACGCTAACGATTTCGACGCGTAGAACAAAAACCGGGTTTGTTCTCTTCCTTGATTGGTGTTTGCGAGCGCAAGCAAACTGACCAACAACAATTTCATTATTGGTATTGGTGAGTATTGGTGAGTGCTCTGTCGAATGCTGCTTTTGGGCATGCCTGGTTTATGGGAACTGTGAAAAGGCTACTTGATACTCAGCATAAAATTTATCATCTACTTGTAATCATATAACAATTTATGCTAAGTCTATATAGTTCCTATATAGATTTAGAGTGACAATCTAGTGTTCCTCCCATAAATTTCTATAGTCTATAGCCCATAGCTCTGCCAAACCAGCTGATATAAATGCAAAAAAAATTCTCATAATTAGAGCATTTGTTGGTCTATATGCCAATGTTGTTCCAATAGAAATTTAACAACCACACTAGCTAAAAGTGGATGATTTATATTGAGAAAATTTCCGTAAAACTAGAATTGTCTGCCTTTGGAGTCCAATTTAGACACTTTCTGCTATACTTATATGGCGCCTTTGATTTTTTTAAGGATGCATAGATATGTGCCCCCATAAATTCTAAAAGGCCAAAAATTCAACATTTATGTTTATACTGCCATATCTTGAAAAACAAGAGCTGATAGATCAAAACGAATGATGCAGTTTTGTTCAGAGCCATCGATATTAACATATAATATAATATAACTGTACGCTCTCAGATTCTAAATTTATTATTAAGACATATACTACGTTTATACACACAAAACTTATCATGATTAATGCCCTTCAAAGGATGCAAACTTTATTTGCTCATAAAATGTTCTATTAGAACGCCAACATTAATAGCCAGTTATGGCAGCGTCATACATAATCCACACTGTAAATTCATCCAGATAGTCGGACCATTCATAGGTTTGCAATATAATCTTGTGTTAAGCCAAATATAAAATAAATATAATTCTGAATCATTCCTTATTAAAAGCATTGCATACTTTAAAGGACATTAATTACAATAAATTTTGTGTGTATAAATGTAGTAATAGTTAGCTTTACTCACAAATCTCACTAAAACGACTACTCTGTTATATTTTCACCCAATAATAACGGCTATAACTAACTGAATATTTCGCCCATTCCTAGTTATTAGTCAGTTGTGCCCTACATATAAAGTCAATTGAATTGCTTAAGGAAGTCTTCTAGTTTAGATGGCAGAATTTGACCTTATTTTTTAAAAATCGTGGAAAGAAAAAGCGTAAAGATTTTTTAATTCTGTTATTTGCATTTGGTAGGGCAATTCATAAAATAACATACAAAATTTAAAATGTGTGAATGCGAGGGGTGTTAAAAAAGTTCTCGGCCTCCAAAGACGGGTTTCCAAAAATACCGCATCCGAAAAAAAAAAACAAAAACGGAGAATGAGTAAGCATAAATGCCTTTATCGTGTGAACCTCCAGAAAAAAAATACAAAATTTTTTGTGGAAATGGCAGCCATTTGAAAATGAAAAATGGATTATTCCCTTTTGGACTAAAGTCCAGTGTACAAAAAAATAGTAAAAAAATGTTTTCGACGATGATCGAGGTTCACACGATAGCGCCGTTAATTCTGCGTCGTTGGGCCCTTATGTCATCAAAATTGGTTCAGAAAAACGTGAGTTATCGTGCGAACATGTTTGAAAAACATAGTTTCGAGAAAATCGCGTTTAAAGTTTCGACAACTATTTTCGTTAAATTAAAATTATTTTTAATAGATTTCAAAAATGGATTTGATGCAATTGGGAGTTAGCTTTCACTGAAAAAAAAAATTATCAAAATCGGTTCAACAGTTATCAATGAATTTCGGAAAAAGTGCGGTAAGGTAATAAAAAATATCTCGTACAATTTTCAAGCAAATTTTTTATATTCAAAAGCAACTTTTTTAAAAATTAGTAACATTTTATAACTTTAATTGATGTCTTTTGATAAAAAAAAAGAAAAAACATCGAATTTTAAGAAATACAAGGGTCGATGAAAATTTTTTTCATATACGCGGGTCGGAAAAAAAATTGATTTTGTTTATTGTTGTAAAACATATTGTCGGATTTAAGACCCTAATAGAAAATTTAAGTTAATAAAAAAAAAAATCGAAAAACACATATTTCTAAACTAGAACACCCCTTAAATTGCAGAGTTGCTAAATTTCGTGCAGTGTAACGAAAAGCCGCTAGTATCCAACTACCAGCAGCTTGGTAGTTGTTGTCGCTGTCGTCGTCATCTCAATTCGCGTGTGTGCGCACTCACACAGAGGGGGGGCCAGAACAGCCGCACACGCACAGACACACACACACACACACACACACACACACAAGGAACAGCAAGGACTCGCGCTGTTGGCGGCGCGTCAGAAACAGCGACTTGGTTGAGCTTTTGGTCTGAGAGAGAGCGAGCTTCTCTCTGTGGTTTTTATGGCTGTGTGGGTGGTTGGGTGAATGGGGGCGCCATTAGCTCGCTGAAACTTTTTCGCACACACACACACACACACACACATAGAGAGAGCAAAGGCAGAGCAAACAGCGAAGCGGGCAGCGACGACGGCGACGACGACGACGACCCACGACTGCGGCGAGGACATACACATAAATAAAAAGTCCTTCATTTCGTCGCGACCAGCGAGTAACGGCATATGAGCGCTGCTACAGCAAAAACGCTGCTAATATAAAAACCTTAAACCTCACCAAAAAAAAGAAAGAAAAAACCCCAAGGAAATTATTAAAACCAAAATACAAAACAAACCGCAAATACAAAACAACCAAAAAGTGCTAAACAATATCAATTTTTATTTTTTGAGAAATTATTTTCAAGTGCGTGGAAATTAAGTGAAGAAGAAAAAGCCAGGCAGTAAGGCAGCAAACAGCAGCAGAAAAAAAAAAGTGCAGCGGCGGCGAAGGCGAGGCGTCTAGCCCCCCCTCCCCTCCCTCAAACCACCGTCTCCACCTACAACAGCAAAACCAACTCCCTGTTCGTTGCGCTCACCCCCGCAAAACGCAGGAAACGGAATAGTTCATAAAATAAAGCAAAAAAAAAATAAATAAATCAAATTCCAACCAGAACCATAACAAAAAGTAAATAATTTCTGTCCAGATGTTGTGATTTGGCCAAAAAAAAAAAAAAAAAAATTCAAGTTGTGTGGAAAAAAGTAAAAGTATTTGTTTTTTTTTGTATATATATTTTTTTACATTTTTCCTACTTGAAATATGGCAAATTGCTGCAAGTAAACAGGCTTAAACAAGAAAAAAAAAGAAATTTAACAGAGTTGCCACCCCTTGGCAGGCAAAAAAAATAGAAAAAAAAGAGCGAACTTTAGCGAGTAACGGTAATAGCGGTATTTTTTCGCGACTGCTAAGTGTAGATATTACAATTTTTTTTCTTTTGCACTTGAAAGCTATGCAACAGCAACAACAACAACAACAACAACAACAAGTGTAGTGTGTGTCGCTGGAGCGACTTGTGTGTGTGGAATAATGAAGAAGAAGCAGAAACAACAACAACAACAACAGCAACAAAGGCAAAGAGCAGCGCCCACAGAAGCAGAGACAGCAGCAGCAGCAACAGCAGCCGCAGAGCGGAATAATAGCAATTCGCGTCGTCACAGTGCCAGCAACAACAACAAATAGCAAAAACTGAGCAGCGTTCGGCAAAGCGCAACCACAACAACAACAACAACTAAGCCTTGTCGCAGCCGCAGCAGCAGCCTGGGCAGCGACGATAGCAGCAGCAATAGCAGCAGCAGCAGCAGCATGTCCAAAACCAGTCACAACAACACACAAGCAAATGCAACAGCAACAGCAGCAGCAACAGCAGCAGGAGCAACAAATTCCAATCCGAATGCCGATTTTAGTGCATTCGACTTTAATGATAGCTCTGATAATTCCGATACGCCTCTAGTGCCACGCCCACCATTCCTAAGTCGTGCCGCGGCCGCTGCAGCGGCAGCAGCAGCTGCTGCTGCAGCCGCTTTAAGTGGCAGCAACAGTAATTCGGAGCAACAACAACAGCAGCAACAGCACAACAGCAACATTATCAACAACAACAACAACTCCAGCAGTCACAGCAGCAGCAGCTCCCAAAGTAGCCTCGAGGATGACGAGGATGATGAAGAGGAGGATGACGAGGATGAAGAAGAGGAAGAACAACGTGTGGCTGCCGCAGCAGCGGCAGCAGCAGCGCAAGCGCAGGCTCAGGCAGCAGCCGCTGTGGTAGCAGCGGCTGTAAATGCTCTGCACAATGGCAAACAACAACAACAGCAGCAACAACAACAATTCAATAACAATAACAACAACAGCAACAATAACAACAACAGCAACAACACCAAATCACACGATCAACGGGATCGACCAGAACAACAGCAGCAACTGCAAACAGAAGAAGACGATGACGAAGACTACGATGAGGAAGAAGACGAAGAAGAGGAGGAAGAACAGCAGCAGCAGCAGCAACAACAGCCACAGCACCAGCCAGCAGCCCCCACGGACCTACGTCACGTTCTACCCACCCAGCAGCAACCCCACTACGATGACGAGGGCGATGATGATGACGATGAAGATGACGACGACGATGACGATGATGAGGCCGCCAGCAGTCACCTGGATAGCCGCACCACCCTCACCTCGGCCCATCTCAGTAGCTCCGCTGCGGCCGAAAGTAGCGGCCTGCATATGAGTGCTGTTGCCGCTGCTGCCGCCGCCGCTGCCGCAGCCGCGGCTGCCGCCAAATTGAGCGCCCAATTGGAGCAACACAATCAGAATGCTTCCGCTTTGGATATGGTTAGCTCGAATGTGGGCATACCTGGTCCCAGCAGTCTCAGCAATGCCAGCTTCTCCACCAACAATAATAGCAATCATGCGCTTAGCTCAACTGGTGCACCCAATTGCCAAAGCGAACATCAAACACCCACACGAAATCCAAACGGTGCCAGCTCTTCCAACAGTCAATCACATCAGCAGCAACACCCACAGCAGCAGCAGCAGCAGCAACAGCAGCAACAACAACAACAACAGCAGCAGCAGCAATCGCATCACCATCAACAGCAGTCGCATCAGCAGCAACAACAGCAACAACACTCCCAGTCCAGTGGCAGCGGCAGTTCAGCAGCGAGCGATAGAAGGAAATATCGTCATCAGAACTACAGTAAAAACATTTATATAGGCACCAAAAATGCCGAGAAATGGGAACAGATGCGTACGCGATTGCAATTCAAAAATGATGTGGAATTTGTGGCCTATCTGTTGAATTTGGCAGATAATGATACGGATCGGCTGAATAAGTAAGTAAATTGAAGATTGTTGCTAGGAAATGAAAATTGGTCAGGTGTTGCTGTTTATGTGGCAAGTCAGGACATAATATTGAAACAGCCGCCAGCGAAAGCGTGCGGTATTTTGCAGAGCTTGCAATTAGTGTTCGCCTTTTATAGGCTGTCAGAGGAACAAGTAAAAATAAGTAAGAGTGCTGCAGTCGAGTGGCCCGACTGCAAAATTAACCTGCACCAAGTTATTTTGTTCCTATGGCTTAAAAACTGTGGCTCTGACAGTTTTTCGCTGTTAACAGGAGGAGGAGACAAACTTGATCTGGGTACGGTATACACCTACATACATCCAAAAATGGGTAGCTCTGGTTTTTTGCTTTGGTTTCAGTAGTAGTTTTTGGAGTAAACACTTAAATTTGAGGGCTTTCGGAGCATATTCAGTGCTATCTAAGCACGGGCACATAAAAAGCACTTATGTCTGAGCATTTTCGGATCTGCACTCCAATATGCGTCTGGAAAGAGCCTTTCAGTAGCCCTTCAAGTGCCTAGAAAAGTAACTTTTATGTGTATTTTATGAGGTTTTTCTATGCTTCATTGGGAGGGTGAAAGCACTTAAATCGGTGTCAGAGAAGAGTCAGATTGGAATCAGAAATTCAGAGGAACCGGTTTCATAGAAAAAAAGCTCATTCCGGACTCTTTTTTGTGCACATTATGACGGTGACTGCTCATAAAAAGTGTCAGGAAACGCACATATTGCTTGCTCGCAGTGCACACACACGCACACACATATACACAAGCAAAAATCGGGTTTCTCTTTCTATTTCTTGTTGTTGTTATTGCTTGAGATATATTTTATGCATTTGTATTTGTTTTCACGCGACCGTAAGCTCATTCTGGGCACCCCTGGTCTAAAGCTAAGTTCACTCGCTCAAATTAATATACACAAACTGTCATGGCGGAGTTTGTTTGATTTGTGTCCGAATTTGTCTAAAGCTAAGGTCACACAGCCAAATAATTTGGCTAACTTTAATGGAAATGTGACTAAATAGGCCAAATTTTGGAACTTTTTGGCCATTTTTGCTCAAATTATTTGCGTATGGAACCATAGTTTTAGTCTTATGACTTACAAAATTTGCAAACATAACTATTGAGTCAAATTTGCATTCAAATTTTGGCAAATTATTTGTCAGTGGGATCTTAGCAAATAAATTTGCATCAAAATTTGTCGAAATTTCGAAAGTTTGTATTGAGTTTGGCTGGCAAATTTGCGACAAATTTGTGTTTCTTACAAACTATGTGGTGCATCGAAAGCAGCGACTTAAGCTAAGTTTACCCAGGCAAATAATTTGACAAATTTCTAAGAAATTCTGAACAAAATTTTGATAAATTTATGAAAATATTAGTGAATAGAAACACAGTTAATGTTTTAAGTCCTACAAAATCTGCAATCACGGCTATTTAGCCAAACTTTCATCAAAATTTCCTAAAAATGTATATGGATCTTAGTGGCCTGTTTTTGATTTTAGTCAAAGTTACATCTAGCTAGCTCAAGGTCTACGTTTCCAACAAACTATGTGGTGCATCGAAAGCAGCGACTTAAGCTAAGTTTACACAGGCAAATAATTTGACAAATTTTTAGCAAATTTTGAACAAAATTTTGCTAAATTGATAAAATTATTAGTGAATGGAAACACAGTTTATGTTTTAAGTCCTGCAAAATCTGCAATAATGGCTATTTGGCCAAATTTTCATCAAAATTTCCTACAAATTTTTCAAATTTTTTACCTGTGTGATCTTAGTTTTAGTGTAATATACAAATATCAAGCTAAACTTATAATTTGTATTCTCATATCGGCTGCAGCTAACTTTGTTATCTGCTTGAGCTCCATTTGTATATTGTTACAAAATGATGTGTTTATGTCGTCATCGCCAATCGGGCTAATGGCCTCAACTGCTTATTTAATGTTGTAGTTGGGGTCGAGTCATATTTTTCTATGTGTTCACGCGGCTTTCGCCTATTAAGTTAAGTTTCACTTAGAATTTCTCTTCAAGATTTGATATTGTGTCTTGGCATGGAGGCCAACAAATTTCATCACACCAAAATAGCGCCAAGCCGGCGTCTTCTTCAATCCTTGTCCAGACTTTCCTTTTCCACTTTGACCACTTTTCCCCGCAGCTTGGCTTCCTCAAACTGACTTTCAATTTCCTGTACAATATCTTCTCAATCGTTTGCTTTCGAAACTTTATTTGAGTAGTTGACATAGGAACTTTTTTCAACTGTCAAACTCGGCAAATTGCTTTGCAAATGCGTTTGACTATAAATAAATATGTCGCTGAACCCAAAATCAAACAAATTTTGTCAAATTTTTGCCATTATCGACAAATTAATTTGCTTGTGTGAAGACACTTTGCGCCCATGACATTGGCTGCCGATTAAGCTGTGTTTCTCTCATCAAGAACAATGAAACAGAAACTACAAGAAAAACAAAATCAAGTGTTCTGTTCAGAGCGAGCTAGCATAAACTTTAGCTATTAAGATATTTACCCCAAATTTGGTTTGTACGCATATTTCAGACCGCAAAAACGTCTTGCAAAGATTCACTCAACTTAAAGTAATATTTTATATAGCTGCCATATAATCCAACTGACAGATTGGCTCCAACCTTGTTGTTTCTTATGCTGCTGAGCTGAAATTTGGTTTTTTCCCGAATTTTTAGCTCCTTATGTGATTTATTTCGGTGACATGACATAAAGTCACTAAAATCCCTGGAAAAATCAATTTTTCTTTTAAATTTGAGTCTTTATTGTGAAATAATGGTTACATAATTCTTTAAAATACTAGTCGCTACTTTTCAAAACTTTCTGGAAGTATAGGATTTCGCGTAAGGTAAAAGTGCACATATTTTGAAGTGATCCAAATATCAAAACAGCCAAGCAATTTGTCATTGATCTAAACCAGGCACCAAAAATAACGAAAAGGACCCACATTTTGTCAATTGCTTTCGATCAGCGCGTGTTTCTTGTAAAGAGAAATATCGGTCCAGGTTGCGAGGGCCACCGCTGATCTAAACCATAGATAATCTGAATGATTATTAGGCGTATGAGTATGGTGAATACTGCGGGTGGAGTTAGCATTCAAATTTTATGGCTTGTTTTGGACCGACCGATCCTTATACTGTGGTCGGTTGTCGGTTAATCACATTGCTCAATCGCACCAATTACTATTGTAATGGTTTCGTTTGGAGCGAGCAGCTCATATTGCAGAACGACAATTTGATTCCTCCAGATGGTTGTCTTGAACGTTACTGATTCTTTCAGCAACTGGGAGTTCGGAAATTTGAGCCGTTGTTTCTAATCTTTTAAGCGACTTATCGAAATTTGTTCAATCCGGCACACTATTTCATAAGCTACCAATTAAACGTTCTGACCGATTTGCACCAACTTTATTGGTTTTAACAATATTTAACTAAAATTCGGTTTAAAGACGTATTTGAAGCTGTTTAAGCGACTTATCAAATATGGCTCGATTTCGCATACTATTTCATATAGCTGCCATATAATTGATCTGTCCGATTTGCTCCAACTTTGTTGTATTTTGAGCTATTGAACTGAAATTCGATTCGTACTTTTATTTTTAGCTCTAAATACAGCTTACAAAACTTTTTTGTGTTTGACGAAGCCGGAAAAAATGTTGTATCTATCTCATGTAATATCTTCAACTAATGCACAAATTCAACTGCAATAAAGCCGATAATCTCCAAAAGGAGCAAGTTGTAGCAAAAAGTGTAAAAAGTAAAATTGGCTCAAACAGCACCTCCAGGAGGGCCAGGGCCAAGCTTCTCTCAATCTCTTGGCGGGTGTGCTCATAATTTTTCGCACAAGAGAAAGGGACCTACAGTTTAACGCCGAATCCGAACGGCAATAGTTAGAGAATTTGCTTTTTCATAGCTAGTTACTTCACAGCTGGCGCCAGGAGCTGGTGAAGGTGATCGAGTGTGTAAAAGCTTTTTTCTTAAGAAAGAAAAAACTTTTTCTATTAGATGGTCCGAGGCGGGATCGAACCCACAACCTCCCGCACCAGCCGCCACACATACGACTGGTACGCCACGCCCGACCACTTTGATACTTATTTAGGTCTACAAAAATTCGGTTGTAATTTGCTGTCTATATCTTAACGCTTTGAAAATATAACTAGCCAGTGTGGTCCAACACCGCCCATTCAAAATTTCAATTACTTCTGCTGTTCCGCTGGGTTCAGCGAAGATTATTGCCAATATACAAATCTTATTTCTGCCAGGGTTGGCCAAGAAGTTCATATTGTAAAGTGAGCATCGAACGAAATAGCTTGAACGCGGACAATAATGTTCCAATCTTTCAACAGATATGTTTGCCTTTTCCTTTACCCTGATGGTACTTTCGGCACGGCTACGTACCGATCTCAGGAAGTCGAGGAACTTCTTTTTTTCCTTGCATCTCCGGTAGCATTTTACCATCCCAGTGTATTGCCACCTAAGTATATTGTCATAACATTGTATTAGTAAATGCATACAACCACCATGCATTTATCATCAATTTTGTATAGGGGCCGCCTAGGGAGTGGAGACAGGGGTAGGGTGCCTAGACCAAAAATGTGGGGAAGTGAAATATAATGGGGGTTGGTCATACATTTAACGCTCCTAGAAAGTGTTTTAGGGTGATTAGGCCATTTTAGAAAAATGTCATTTTTGTATGGGAACCCCCCTAGGGAGGGGAGATAGGGGGTAGGTGTCAGGGAAAAAAATGTTGGGAAGGGAAAAATAGTTGGGGTTGGTCCTTTATTTTTCCTGGCTAGGAGGCACTTTTGGAGTGGTATTCAAGCAGCAGTGGTACAAAATCAAAAAAAAACTTGATATTTGTATGTGGACCCCCCCTAAGAAATGGAGACAGGGGATGGGAGCCAAGAACGAAAACGTTGGTAAGTGAAAAATAATGGGGGTTGGTCATACACTTGACCCTTCTAGGAAGTGTTTTAAGGAGGTGGGGGCAATTTTATAAAAATATCATTTTTGTATGGGGACCCTCAAAGGGAGGGGAGATAGGGGGTAGGTGTCAAGCGAAAAAATGTTGTGGAGGGAAAAACATGGGGGTCACTGGTACACTTGACCCTTATAGAAGCAACCCCAGGGCAGCTATGACGTTATATATAATTTTCGACCTTTTTCGGGTACTTTGGCCTTGATGCGGGGTCACATCCCCAAAATATTTTGGCTCTCGCATTTTTTTAACCAACCTCACAGATTGAGAGGCTGGACCATGTTGAAATCTCATTGCTTAAAATCTCCATACTATATCGGAAAATTTCCCATACCTATGAGGGTTCTATATATACCTAGCAGTGGATCGTAAGAAAGAGCTAAAGGACGCCTCTGAAGAAGAATTTTTATAAGATCTCAAACCGTACTAAACAAGTCAAATATATACCGGTTTTAATACCGTAAATTCTCTTTAAGGCCTGTTCTCAGATGTGTAGTAGGATAAGGTATATGGGCATTCTATCCTGGCAGCAAGCTAGTTTAATCTATTAGTTTATTAGTTCTTGCTTTATGGATATACAATCTTGCCGATAATTATTTAAGCACACTTCGTTATCAATAAGTACAGGCGATGACCAACAAACTCAACCGTACTCACTCCTGATCGAGCATCGAAAGAGACTACAAGCGTGTTTTTCAAGTTCTGCCCCCAAAAGTCATTTGTCCTTTTTATACACTTGAAAAGTGTATTATCATTTTGCCCAGAAGTTTGCAACGCATAGAAGGAATCAACTCCAACCACTTAAAGTATATATATTCTTGATCAGCATTGAGCTTTGTCCGTGCGTATGTCTGTCCATAAGTCCTTTTGTCTCTATGCGAATTAGTCCCTCAGTTCTTAAGCTATCTAGCTAAAATTTTGGCACAGAGTTCTCTTATGACTGCACTCTGCGGCTTGGATGACTACTTCTAGTAGCTGCCATAAAAACTATCGGTCGGAAAATGGGTTTTAGTGAGAAAAACTTTTGTTTTCAATGTAAAGTACGTTAAAAATGTCTGGCAGTGGATGCTTACTCTGACTTTATTCAAGCATTCGTGTTGGAAGAACAGAATAGCGTGACTTTCTTGAGATCCCATAAAACTCGCATCTTTCCAAAATGAAAAACAGTATTAGATATATGTTAATACCTGGTTTAAATAGCACTTACAAATGGAGTTCTTCATGATTTTGTCACGAGTCAGTACATACATTTATTTGCATAAAATACAACATTTCTTAAAGTTAGACGTTTTGATTGTTGATTAGTTTAACGCTGACATCATTTTATCTGGTGACACATCCATTTGCTTTACATTGTCCTAAAGGGTATCATCATCCTCATCCTCATCCTCATCTTCATGCTCATCGTCATCCTCAGATTCATCCGTATATGAATTGGTTGGCTCCTCATAAATGGGCCTCGCTAGTATAAGCTGTTGAACTTGTGCCATGATCTGAACATATGGCTCCCTCGGTATTATTTGACGTATCTTATGTAGCAATAGAACTACATCATCACAACTACAGAGTCTGATCGCAACGGTAAAATGTCCCACAACTCGATCGAGCTTTCCACGACGCATATAGTATTCGCCCAGCTGCATATGACGAAGAAACTTTCGCAAGGTCCGACGTTTTTCGCGTATTATTTCGGCGATATTTCTTGTCTCAACCTCCTCTTCTTCTTTGTGGTTCTCGTGGTTCTCGAGGCCAGTTCCTTCAAGGTTATGCTGCTGCTGCTGTTGCTGTTGCTCATATTCGCGTCGTTGCTGCACTTTTTGTCGGTATTCGGGATCATTGCGTCGCTTGCGATCGAAATAGATGCAGTAACCCACAACGGCCACCGTTGCAATGGCTGTAAAGCATCCTTTTAGTCCAAACATGATTCTTTTGTCTATTGGTTGATTTTGGTTGTTGAAGAAGAATTTGGCTTAATAGTCTGATAATGGTATGACATGTGGATTTCGGTAGGTTGAGGCCAGAATAGACTATTTCAAAATTAAAAAAAATGAAATTAAAATGATCGTGTAGATTGAGATGTGAAATGTATTTAAATAAACTTAGGTGTTAAAGGCATTTGGTAACAGGCTTACTAAGACCTTGATTTCAAATTTTCGTACATATTTAACTAATATGATTCCGGTGAATCATTTATTGAATTGGTACAACACGCAAGCAATGATCGTTCGCACATGGGCTCAATAAATAGTTGTTCTCTTCGCGCGCTCTCAGCATTAACTCTGCAAGCTACATCAATTTCACTTACTTAATTGTTTTTAGTACAAATCGTTTCTATATAAGATAATTCCCAAAAATAGCTACTAGAGGAATGACTAAGGGAATGAAAAGAGAAATGATGTGAAAAAGGGCAATATACCCCGTAGGCACTTCGAATTATTCTGAATTTACCAAGGAATATGTTCCGACTGACTGAATCATCAATTGTCCATATAATCACAGCCTAAACGGTAAGAAATAGATAGCTAGGTGAAGACCGCTGATGATTTGGTACAGATACCAATGAAACAGCTGTACGGTCAACTAGCCTCCTTTGTGGTTTGGTGTGTCCCTGCTTTAAAGTTATGTACAAACATAGCGAAACCTAGAGCCGGCAAAAACTTAAAGGTTTGAAAGCTTAAGCTTTGACAGTAATTTCCACATGCGGTGAAAGAGGGACACTTAGGCGGGGCTTTCAAAAAATCGATCCTAAAAGGATGCATATTTTTTCCGATATTAATCCGAACACAAGAAAAATGCCATGGAAAATTTTGAATGAAAATAGTTTTTTTTTATAATCCGATTGACTTGAAACTTGGTGTGTATGCATTGAGTGCAATATAATTAGACATATGTTTACCAATTTTGGAAAATCCCCCTCGGTATTTGACTTACCCATTATTTTTTAGCCCATCTGAATAAACTTTTTTAAGGCAAATAAATGGGAAAAGTTAGCTCCAGTTTTGGTAAACCCAACCCCACAGTCAGGAAATGGTATAAATGGATTGATTCGAGACCAGTGGTGTCCAAATTCACACAATCAAGCATTGCGCTTGTGTGCGTAGCAGCCGAACACAAGCATCGTAAAAGAGCAAGCCGCCGAGCGTGCTATTTATAGAACACACATATTCTCTCTCTCTCTCTCTCTTTTTATACGTGTGTCAGCTACAACGCCGGCAGAATTATGAGTTCCTTTCCCATGGAGCTTTTGGCATTTTGGACACCACTTATTTTGTGTGTTATTTTGTGCAGATGTGCATACAATTTTGTACGAAGGAGTTTTTGAAATCAAGTATTTCTTTTTGAGATCGAAATTCTTGGGTTTAAATTCATATCAAGCACGACCCAATCTGCATCCATAATATAGTCAAGAATAAATTTTTAAATACCCAAGAACATATCTTCTTGAATGTAAGCATTGAACAGTGTCAAACTTAATATCAGTCAATGGAAGGGTACTCGATTTTCTTACCTGGGTAAGGTACAAGGTAAATGTCAAAAAAAATTTAGGTAAGGTAAAAGGTAACCGGAATTTCCAGAACCTAGGTAAAGGTTAAGGTACAAAAAATGTACTTTTAAATTTGAAAGTGTGTTTCAACCATTTTTACTAGTAATGAATATTAAAATTATAACAAAATAAATTTACTTCATTACAAACAATTTTACAGAGAGAGAGAAAGGTTTAAAAGTGGAACATTTTGATTTAATATAATGTTATATTATTAAAATGTTTCTTATAAACTATCCTGCTTTGTTAACATTACAAGAGTTTCAAATATTCCTTCACCTAGTCTGATTTTTTCGGTGTATTTGGACTCCACAGCTAAAGATTCTTTCATCTGGGACAGAGCTTTGCAAAATGGAATTATACTTATAAGAAACAGTAAAAATATTTATATAGTTAAGTATAGATTCTAGACGATTTGGTATTATCGGCAAGATAACTGATACTTTGGCTTTCATTGATTCGTAGGACGAGTAACTATTGGGATGAACCCTCTAGCTTACGCTTTACTGAAATTGAAATATATGATATATTAGCAACATTGTTTTGCGTATACAAATTCGATAGAAACTGCTGGTATAGCAGTCTATATATATTCAGAATATATATTATATAATCAGAATACTAAAAAATTTATGCATATAAGTATGTATGTATCGACAATTTGGTGCAAAAAAATTCGATCATATGTACGCGTGTATGTTTGTAAGTATTCAGATTTGTGTGCACATATGTATGCTGTATATGTACTCACCTTCAAATTTTTCATCAAACTTAATAGTTTTGTTTACACAAAGTTGACATTTGCCATTCGTGTGGAAAAATGTTCCATTGAAGATCAGCGGTAAATCTTTATTCCCTTCATTATTTAGTTACTAATCACTGATCAGCCGTAAAGTCATAAAAATAAAGTTTAAATTTTACGAGACAAAACTGATAAAATTTATGCACACATTTCACAATGCAGCGTTGTCGCGCCGTAGTCTGTTTTTATACTCTGTACCAAAGGTACACAGAGTATATTAAGTTTGTGCGAAAGTATGTAACAGGGAGAAGGAATCATTTCCGACCCTATAAAGTATATATATTCTTGATCAGCATCAACAGCCGAGTCGATATAGCCATGTCCGTCTGTCCGTCCGTCCCTATAAACGAAGAGATCTCAGAAATGGTAAGAGATAGAGGTTGCACATGTATGGGACATATATTTCTTATACTTGCAGGCAGATCAAGTTTATTTTCAATTTTTGCCAATTTGGAAAAACCGTCATATCTCCTACAGTTTTGATGATAGATGGTTCGTTCTTCTAGAGATATCAAGTAATCAAAATTATTTATCGTTTTGCTGAAAAAATGATAAAGATCGGAAGAAGACCATCACCACAGCTTTCCATTGAACAAAGGCAATCGTAGTGAGAGAGAGAGAGAACCTTAGAGATGAGCGTATAATAAAAATATTGCACAATAAACGCGAGACTACTTGGATGTACTATAAAATTATAGTCGGGACCAAATGAACTGGTACAGAGTATGTTATAGTCGGGCTTGACCGACTTTCTTACTTGTTTTTGAGTAATTCTTAAATATGAATGCCTCAAATTGACAAAAATCCTCAAAATCCCAAAAGTGTAGAGATGATACAATGCAACAATTCTTATCGATACTTGGGCGCGAAGAAAAATCACTTACGAAAAGTACCTACTACCCTATCTATTGACAAGGTAAATGAAAATTAAGACCTAGGTAAAGATAAAGGCACTTAAATTTGAAAATACCGAGACATGTACCTAAGTACTTCCAAACACTGTTAAATATATACTAAGAACCCCGAATACATCAATTGATCTTCTTGAACTTAAGTAGAATCCGTTTTCCATAAAAATCGAGAGTGAGAATTGCTCTCAAAAAATGAAGAAGAAAAAAATCGAAATTTAAGCTGTTTTTAGATTTCTACGGGACCTCAAGATCCGATTAGTAAATCGTTTGGTAATGTTTTTAAAGCAATATGTTATTTATGAACCGAATTGTGCTAATATCGGTTTGTTAGGAGGAAGTAAATTTGGAAAGGTTTTTCGGTAAAGTCGATCGATTATTAACAGATTTTGATACATTACTTGATGCATTAAAGAAGCGCTTTGGACCATATTTTATTATTATTTCAGCTTTATATTTACTTGAATAAATTAGCTCTTCAATTTGTAGACTTAAGGGGGGAGCCTGCTTTAGAAGCTTCAAAAAATCGATTTTTCCGAGGACTTTTTAGGGAAGGAAAGAAATATTCGATTGAAACGAAACTTTCAGGTTTTATTGTTATATATTTCAACAGTCTTCTCAAATTTTTTCATTAAAATATATGTCATATTATGCCTGGTACAAGCATTTCGCCGAGGCGCCTCGAGTGTGCATATGTCGTGCGGCGGGATAGATGCAGGTCGCAATTTCCATCTGAAACCAAAAAAACCCAAAAAATTTTATATTTTCAATAGTATAGCTTCTAGTTAAACCAAAAATAATTGAACAAAAAGTGAGAAATACAAAAAATTTTCGCAAATTAAAAAAAAATCACTTTTTTTGTAAAAAAAATTCACTTCAGATTGTTTAAAAAGTGGGTTAATCATAACTTTCTTAAGGTTTTTTAGGTTCAACTAGAAGAGAATTTGATCCCGAATACAATAAATTTTGTCCCGTTTCGATAGGACGTTTAATTTTTTCCCTATCTTTCCCGCCAATTAGGAAAAATCGTAAAAATGAAAAACCGAGAAATCGCACGTCAAAGTTTTCGTATATAAAAAATCTCGACGCTTGCTCACTATTTCTCCTGTAACTTTAAAAATATTTTGAATTTGCTTCTGAAATTTTAGGGACACATTCTTCGATAGTTTGGGTAGACATTTATGCAAAAAAAAAAAATTCGATTTTTTGAAGCCTCTAAAGCAGGCTCCCCCCTTAACTACACAGAAAGAATAAGATCCATTAAGATCCATTTGGGATGGATAGTTATATCATACTTTAGGACGATTTTCAGATACATTGGATGAAAATGTAAGATCAATCTAACATTAAATGGATAATATTAATATTCATTTAACGATATTTTACTAACCAGTCCAAATGGATACCGAAATTATTCAATGGATCATCAACAAATACCCTTTTTTTCCTGTGTAGAACGGATATATCGAAGTCGGGCTGGGCCGACTTTAACTTGGGCTCTCGCTAAGTGTTAGAAAGTGTTTCACTGAATTCCGTTCAGATCACCCAAAAATTTATCGTTACTCCAGAAATCGTTGTGGAAATTCACAGCATGAATGTTCTTGAAGTGTTTTACACGAATATTTACTAGAACAGGGACGAGTTGAAGGGAGTACTTGTCAATGTTCAAACGCAATCAGTTTCGTAAATGAGTACGAAACCTGGATCCAACACAACTTACCCGAGTCCAAGGTAAAATCAGTTTGCGAAAGTTTAGCGAATTCAGACTGAATGGGTATGGGTGTTACGGCAAATTGATGGGCAGCATTTCATGTGACGGTACATTTAACACTAAACAGTTATTAGATATAGAGAAATCTGACAATTTGGTCGACCTAAGGCGAATTTAGTATATTTTTTTTGTTCGTTATACAAAGCCCTCATCTAATACAAATTTTTAAGATAATTTACACACTGTGTTCATTGCCTAAATTTGCCACCCTTTATACACATATGTAAACGCTTACACAGGCAGAGCTGCCCCGCTCTCTCTCTCCAGCTGCAGCTGCGATTTGACCATGTGCTAGCCGGCGTCTGCAGATTAGTCTTTGTTAATCTTTCTAAGCATATGGTGGCATCGCGCTCGCATTAGAAAGCTTCAGCTCACCGCTACAGACAAACATACAATAAACATTATAACGTTGTCGTTGGTGGAGCAATCCTGTGCTATAGTTAACAATTACAGCAGCCAACAGTTTTCTTAAAATATCGTCAAATATATCGATTATCGATATTTGATTGTATATCAATTGGGCAACGCTGCCGAACCAAACATTACTTCTCATTTCCCTCTACGATCTCTTTCACTCTCTCACAGTTATCTATATTATTTGTTAACATTTCCAACTTCTTTATTCTTTTCCTTCTTGAAAAACAAAGAAAGAGCACACAACCCTACCCGTAACACAAAAGCCGTAAAGGCGGCTGGCAATAGCCAAAGATATGGCAACGCTCCGTTGGCCCACGATTGTTGTTGATAGTTGCGAGGCAGAGATGCACACACACACACACACACAGAAACACACGCATATGTGGAGAAAGCTTTTTGGGGGCTGCCAAAAAGGGGTGGCTAAGTGTTGGCAGCCCGTGGGAAGGGGGAGGTGGGTAGGCAACGCGGCGGCACAAAAGCGAGCCATGTAAAAGCGATTCATGCCCGAGTGAATGAGGCACTCCCCTCCCGGCGACCAAGCTCTCCTTTCTGGTACAAAGGCACAAATGCGGTACTCGTGCGGTTGCATGCAACGGCGCTTTCATGTTTCGCCTCTGTGCTCTGTGGAGCCATCCTCGTCCTCGTCGTCGTCGTCGTCGTGTCAGCGGAAGCGGAAAAAGCAACACACACACACACACACACATACTCAAAGGACACACTCAAGCAACAACGTTGTTGTTCTTGTTGCTGTTGTTGCAATAACGGTATTTCGCTTGCATTTGCATGCCATGTTGAGCGAGTGAGAGAACGTGAATGCGTCGCGAGTTTTCTGCCGTTTGTCCCACTTTACCCTCGCCCCTTGTGTGCCCTTCCCCTCAGCCTCCTCTGCCACGCCTTGTATGTTGCTGTGTTGCACTGCAGTCGAGCGCGCCATTTGGCGCTTTGTAAGCCATCCCCTCCTCCTAACCACCACCACTTCCCTTCGTCCGTCCATCCTTCCGTCCGTTCGTTCGCTCATGTGTCTCGAATTTGAAATGCCAATGCTAAAATGTTGATTTCCATTTTGCCCTTACCTTGCCTTTTCTTGTGCGGCAAATGAATGCCAAAGGATCTGAATGCATAAGCTGCGTTCGCGAAAGGATCCTCACATAATGGACACCCTGTATTGCATATTAATTAGTTACATTCTCATTACACATTGTGTCTGAGAAGTTTTGATAACCTAACTTGTGAAACTTGTGTACTTTTTTCTTTTTTGGGGTTGTTGTTGCTTGACAAATAATTTCAAATTCAATCTAAGTAGCTGATTGCCCAATACCTAATTATAGTATGCGTAAAGCTACAACTGAAGGCTCATTGTGGCGATTACACTTCGAGAGACCCTTGTTCTGGTAAAAAAAACAGCGAAAACATGTAAGAAAGTCGGTCAAGCCCGACTGTAATATACTCTGCAGCTGCGCTGCGGCAGCAAACTCTCTACTGTTCATAACCTGACCCTGTTTTTGCGTTTGTTAGATTTGGAATGTATGGGACACTAATATATTTTCTTGATTCCTGCTTATTTTTATGGGATTTTCATTGAAAAGTTTGTCAGTTGTTTCTTTAATTACACTAGGCAACAAGGTGCAGTATATGGAAAAGTTGGTATTGATTCTAGATGATTTTCGTTTGAATGTTTTTAGAAATGGTTCATCACGTCGAGAATTTTAGTAATTTGAGCTTAAAGTTGCAAAAATTAAAAATTGAGGAATTGAATTAAAGAATTAAGGCTTAACTCCTTCTGGAGGTACCTTAAACATTTGTACGATTGAAGTGAATTTTTTATATTGCGTTCCCAATGACTCTGTTCATATTTGCTGAATTTTTCAGATTTTTATTTTAAGCCATTAAAAGCTAATGGCTTTTTTTGCTGTCGCTGTGTGTTGCAAGTACAAAAGGACCCATAAAACGCAAACCGAGGCTTTATTCGTACAACTGGGTATGAGGTGATGCTTACAGAAGTCCCTTGTATCAGAATTTTAGGGTCTAGTGCCGGAGTTTTTTTTTTGTGTTGTACTGTAACTTTTAAATAACTACACCCTAAAACCGATAATAATACAAATAACACTGCCCAAAGCTATGCCTTGCAAAAACAATACAACAGGCTAGTATAATATGTATATAATTTCAATGAAAGCTTTCAACAACACCCATTGCATACTTTGGGGGCAGCAACAACACCGTGTACTTTTAATGTTGAAATCCCCAACCGGTGACATGGGCTGTTGTCCAGTATATGGTTTCGGAGTTTCGGTGGCCAGCTCAATTGAATTCACTTTTCCGCTGCAGAAGAGAACAATTGGTTTTTTTAACAGCAGTACAGCAGCATCGTAGTCAAACTTTTGCCTACTAAGCTGATAATTCTCATGTATACGGTATTTATTGACCAAGACAACGTTACCACCCGAACATCTAGTGCTGGTTTCAGCTCGTATTGACAAATTTTCGAGTGTTATTTTAGCCAGGCATGATGCTGTAGTCACTCGTTAAGAACGGAGCCGCCACATATGTGATGTCCACCAGATTGGACAAATACTTGATATGAAACATTATCAATAGCTACATCCAAGCCATCACACAGAGGAACTGTTCCAGCAGAGAACAAGGTTATTAACGAAAATAGCAGAGTTACTAGGAAACAGACCACTCTTTTATAGGGTAAAATTTTTGCACAGTTCGACATGATGCATATCAATCATAGCAGCTGTAACTTTATGATTGAACTGACAAGTTATTTTGTTATTATTATGAGTCTTATCGAATATTAAGTGTTGTGTTGGCTTGTGACTGCATTGTGTCTGTGTGAATTAAAAGATATTTTATTGTAAATAATTTTGAAAGTTTTTTAATTTAACCAAAACAGCTAAAACTTTAACTAAAGACTAACGAACGCACAGATCTTTTGCGCTCTTTTGCGATCGTCAAAAAGTGTCAACTGCTCTTTAATGAATGGACAAAATGAATTGGATTGCAACCAATTTGCAAATGAAGAAAGTCGGAACTCGAAATATTCTTAAAAAAAAGAGATTTCCACCAAAGCCGAAAAAAATTTGAATAAACAAAGTATCTTTTTTAATAATATATTTAAGTAGGAGTAAAATTTAATAATATAATGTATATACAGCTTCTTACTAAGCGAAAATGGACCTAAATACGGTAGATATGCATATCTCGCTTTTAGATACATTTCATACTCTGTACCAGTTCAGCCCGCCGCTCGCATTTGCTCCCGATTATAATATTATAATACTTGAAATCGGTATTCAGGGGACACCAAAAGAAGGTCGGCTCATTGTTTGAAAACAGGTCATTGCGTACACCCCCGATGGCAAATTTGTATGGCCCTCAGCAGTGATTGAAAAGGTACTCATTTATCTTACCTAGGTAAGGTACAAGGTAAATGTCAAAAAATATACCTAGGTAAGGTAAAAGGTATAAGAAATTTATAGTACCTAGGTAAAGGTAAAGGTACAAAAAAGGTACTTTTTAAATGCCTTTTAAAGCATGGTTTATCCAACACCACCTAACCGAAAATGTGAACTGAATGACGTGAACTATCCAACCAAAACTTTGAGGTTTCATCGAAATTTCAACAAAAGTGTGCGGAAAAAGAACAAAAGATTCTCAGGAATCAGCACAACAAATCTGTGTTCCGAGACTTCCAAAATTTCTACGGGGACATACACATTTTTTAGTTTTAAGTCAGAAAAATATAGTTTTTATTTTTTTCTTTCTGACTATTTAGGCTAGAATTCCTTTTATTTGAATTTTCGACATAATTTACAATATATATTTTTAAAAAATAACAATCACATTCGCGTCAACTTCACAAATGGTTTTATCTACATATTTAATCTTGGTCTACGTATTTGATCTTGGTCTTGGCCTAGATACATAGGAAGTAAAGCGATATGGACAAGTTTTTAAAACTTCTTAAATAGTAGAATTAGCGACCTAATTATTTAAGCTGATAGCAAAGTCTACTGGTGATCGAGTCCTAGAATATTATTTGGTTTGTGGTGTGTTAAATAAAATGCTGTCATTTATAATCAACTCTGAATAGCAAACGCATTTTGAAACCATTCAAAAGATAGTTCATGTACCTTATTTACATGCTAGTTGTGCGACAGCTTTCTGTATTTCCTTGAAGCGTCTTAAGGGTCAACACAGTAATTAGCTCAAGAATATGTTATTTTAATATTCACATCGCCAATCAAATTGATAGAATGAATAAATTAGATTAGTTTTCCACTCAGACTGTTATTTGAAATTTAATTCCCATTCATATTAAAGTAACTTATACCTTACTTTTTGACAAGGTATTTTAAAATTTTGACCTAGGTAAGGTAAAAGGTACTGGAATTTAAAAATACCGAGGTAAGGTAAAAGGTACACAAAATATGTATCTAGGTATGTACCTAGGTACTTCCTAACACTGGCCCTCCGGTACTCGCCACTCCGGCTGGATTTCTGCCGAGCGTTGCGACGCAGCGGAAGTACACGGCAAAAAATGGTTAGTAACACGCGGAAAACACACAAATTTTTATCATTAACGTCTACTACACTAGGCTACAAGGTCCAGTATATTGAAGGGTTGGTGGTGATTCTACTTGATTTTCGTGTGCTGAACACGAATCTGTTTTCAGAAATGGTCCATCACGTCGAGATTTTCAGTAATTTCAAGCTTAAAGCTGCAACAAATTGATTTTTTTAACCCTTTTTAGACGCGTTTTGTGGAGAACTTATATCTTTGTTTTGACTTTTGATGATATTATCGTAAATTACTATTTCTTAACTTTGAAATAAACTATTCCAAAGAATTGTACTATTATTTTCACCGAAGTTATACCATTTTAAATACTTATAATAAAATACCAAAATTGCCTATTGCCCAAATCTATGCCTAACAATAACAGTACAACAGGCTAGAAGTTTTTATAGAATTTCAATGAAAATGATCAATAACACCCATTGCATACTTTGTAATATAATCGATTTCTTGTGAAAACGGATACAATTACTAAAAAATGGTTTGTCTTCATAGAAAACGAGAAGGCCAAGCTTACTTCGTCTGTGCCGAAGTTTTTATACCCTTGCAAATGCTGTTTTTGAAATGTCAGAGTTTAAGAACAAAAATTTTTCAAACTAAAGCCCATTTTCCAACAGATAAACATCTGATTTCGACCAAATTTCCCGAATCTTTTTAAAACAAATCAAAATAAAAAAATCGCCGAGTTTAAGAACGAAAAAATTTAAAACAAAAAAGTTAATCTCACTAAGACTCATTTTCCGACCGATCGGTCCTATGGCAGCCTTTAGATATAATCATCCGATTTCGACCAAATTTTGCGAATATATTTGAAAGCGTACAGAATTAGTAATCAGTGAGTTTAAAGACGCTAACATTAAAAACAAAAAAAATTTCTTACTAAGAACTATTTTCGATCGATCGGTCCTTTGGCAACCATAAGATATAGTCACCCGATGTCGATCAACTTTTTCAAATTAGTTTGAAAGCGTGTAATATTAAGAATCACCGACCTTAAGAACGATTTAATTGAAAACAAAAAAGTTATTTTCCCTAAGACCCATTTTCCGACCGATCGGTCCTAAGACAGCTATAAGATATAGTCATCCGATTTTGACCAAAATTTGCAAATCTGTTTGAAAGCATATAGTTTTAATTATGGCCGAGTTTTATGACGCTAGCATTGAAAAAGAAAAAGTATTTCTCAGTAAGACCCATTTTCCAACCGATGGTTCCTATGACAGCTATAAGATATAGTCATCCGATCTTGACCAAAGTTTGCAAATCTGTTTGAAAGCATATAGTTTTAATTATGGCCGAGTTTTATGACGCTAGCATTGAAAAAGAAAAAGTATTTCTCAGTAAGACCCATTTTCCGACCGATGGTTCCTATGACAGCTATAAGATATAGTCATCCGATCCGGTCCGTTCCGACATATTAGCAGCGTGCAGCAAAAAGAAGACGCTGTGCAAAATTTCAGCTCGATGGCTTTAAAACTTACAGACTAGTTTGCGTAGAAACAGACGGACAGACAGACAGACAGACGGACAGACGGTCAGACAGACGGACAGCTCGTCGCCCTGATCAAGAATATATATAGTTTATGAGGTCGGAAATGAATATTTCTTTGCGTTGCAAACTTTTGGGCAAAATTATAGTACCCATTGCAAGGGTATAAAAATATCAGAAATTTTGGTATAATTTATTTCAAAGTTAAAGAGTAGCACTTTACTATAATATCAAAGAGAGTCAAAACAAAAATATCGGTTCCCCACAAAACGCGTCTAAAATGCATTTTTGCAACTTTAAGCTCAAATTACTAAAAAATCTCGACGTGATATGCCATTTCTGAAAATCTGAATCACCACCCTTCAATTTACAGGAAAAAGTCTATTTTTGTTGCCTTGTGATATTCTATTGATGATTGCTTCAGAGAATTTTATTTATTTTACTTAGTTTGCGGTCTGAACTGTTCCTCGTATATTGAGCACGCCGTTCTTATTAAATTTTTTTGTCGTGGGCGAATGCTTTGAACTGCACTGTTCATTGCATATTGAGTACGCCGTTATTATAAGATTTTTTTTCCGTGGGCGGATGGTTTGAGTTATAGTTGATTAGTCTGTCTGATGCCATTGGTATCGTATACCAATTGACAAATCAGGTTTTCCTTTTCACTTGTGATCTAGTTTGTTCTTCTCATCCGTTTCTACTGTGAATTGAATTCTTTTGTGTTGTTTGCTTACCACCATCAAAATTTTATCCGTCTCCTTCGACTTGACTATGCTCAATATGTCGTCTACATATTTTGACATCTGTATGTTCATTAAATTCTTCAATTGCATCGTCCAGTACTTTGTCTAAGTTGATGTTCGCTATTGTTGGGGATAATGGACTCCCCATTGGCATTTCAAAGATTTGCTGGTAAACTGTGGTAAACTATGTTATTGTATGTAAAATAATTATTGTCTATTAGGCAGAATTCCAGCAATTTAGGTATGTCTATATGCGGTGCTACCTTAGTCCATCTTTCCATAAGGTTGTGTATTGCTAGTGATGTAGGGATTTTGGTAAATAATGGGCGTGCTCAGCAGAATAACTGATCCCTGAGCATGTATTAGAAGAAAATTATGCATCGATTAGTTTCTGCTGTTGGAGTGAGCAGTATTACTTTGAAGCGTACTATTTCTTTGAAACATGATGCTGTATCATGATACCTCAAATTGGCTATTACAATGCCGCATGACTCGAGTTCAGTATGAAGGCTATTGCAAATTTATACTTGATCAGGGAGCAAGTTGTTCTGCTGAACACGGCCAATGATACCACATCAAATGATACCAATATTTCGTCATTTTTAACCTGTAGGACTATAAGTCTGTCTATTAACTTAACTGAATGTTGAATGTTATTCTTCTCAGATTTTATGCTTTTTAAAATGTATTCCAAGTGTTTTGCAACTTTAAACAGCGGACAGTAGTTTATGCGGCTATGGGTCGGAGTGGTACATCGTTTTTATGAATTTTGGGTAGTCCATAAATTCTAGAAGCATTGAAGCTGGAGCAGTAGAGGTTTTGTTTTAAATTCTTGTTAATGTAGATATTTTTGGCTAAGTAATTGATTACACTAGTCTACAAGAAAAAAATTAAATGACCCATTTCTACTTAAACTAATTTTAAGTGTAGTTTGGATTGGTGAACTCAAAAATCGATTTGAAAAATTTTTTCATGGCAACGTTTCTTAAATATGAACTTTTTTTGCATTTTTTCGGTAGGTGCACTTACATTTTATGCCATATCTAAATTCATAATCGTCAGATGGTGTCAAGCAAGATATGAATCGAAAGGTCATTAAATTGTCAATAATAACGTAGAGCATTGTTTTCAAATCGGCTTAGAAGTTTGAATACAATGACCAAAAATATATTAAAAAATCGATTTTTTGCTCGAAAATGCAGGAAATTTCATTTTTAATCGCCTAGGAAAAATATAAAAAAATCCAAATAAAATATTTTTATTCTTTCGACTTAAGAATCGCACTTCTACAAAGATTATAAGGTATTGATGAAGAAAATCTATGAATAAATATTGTAGCTGGATCAATTTAAGTCGAAGGAACTAAAAGTCAAATTTGAGTATTTTCAAGTCTTTAGAAATATTTGTTTTCTATTGTCTTTGTTTTTGTGGTCAATATTAAAAGTGGGCGAATAGCTCTAGTTCAGAAAAAAACATTCCAGAACAGAACAAAATGTGACCAAAATACTCAAAAAGTACCATATACTTACTATATATACTTTTGTTCAAGCACTCAATTGCTCACAGCTCCCGTATTTATTTACAAGATTTTGTTCATCGGTATCTTATATTCTTCGCAGAAGTGCGGTTCTTAAGAAGAAAAAATATAAATATTTCTTTTAGAATATTACAAATATTTTTGTCAGGCGTTTGGAAACGAAATTACATTGCGTTTTCGAGTTAAAAAATTGGATTTTATTGAAATATTTTATACTTGTTGTACTTCTAACACGTACTCTGGACTAATTTGAATATATTGTTGCTGCTGCAGATGCTATTCGACAATACTCATTACCTTTCAGATTTATCATCTTGCTTGACTTCATTCGAGCGATAGATCATGAGTTGAGATATGGCATAAAATGCAAGTGCACCTACCGAAAAAATGAAAAAAACTCATAATTGGAGTTTCCTGCTTATATGATCAGAGATCGTGCTTCCACATCTGTCATTGCACCGCCATCTTTCGCAAATAACACTACCCAGATAGCAGAATTTGTGTACATCCTTGATGTTTACGAGCCTGCCATTAACTGCCACGCTTAAGGGGGACGTACTAGGGGTTTGTACTCGCATCAGCTTAGTCTTCAATATATTGATTTTTAGGCCAGCTGCGCGGGCGTTGCTTTCCAAAGCCTTAAGTTTCGCTGAGAGAGTTTATAGAAGGCTAGACCTTGTTTTCTAGTGTTATTTTTCAAGAGCCTTCGGACTTAATTTATTCGCTCTCTTTTTTTTGTAGTGTATGTACAATGTAGGGGAAGATGGGGTGTTGTGATCATAGATTTGTTTTTCGAACAAAACTTCGCCAAAAATTAATATTTTTTCGTTCTTTAAACTTTGTATTTTAGTTAAAAGATGCATTCAACTTTGATCATCATTAGTTTTTGAAAAAAAGAAAATTTGTGGGGGGTTTGTAAGCCACCCATTTAAAAGTTTAAAATTCGCATTTTTTAGCAATTATTCTTTATTAAATCAAAAAATAATAATTTTTCTCATATTCTGAATTACAAAATATCAACGAAAAGTGAAAATTGATTGACGGCAGCGCCGCACAGTGTTTCGTCTAGAACAATCTAGCTGGACAAAATAATTTTTTTGCCTTTTTGCATTAATTGGCTTTAGACTAAAAATTAATTGTTCTAGAGTCAGCGTTGGAAATGTCCCGTTAAGTCGTTATGGGTTAATTAATGGTGACTTGAAAGTCTTTCCATAATTCAACGTATAACTTCTAAAGTACTAAAGCTGCAAACTCTAATGAATACATTCTGAAAAGAGAAATTAACGCTAAATAATAAAATATGCAGATTTTTAAGTCTTTGGAAAGAATAAAAATGAAATGTATTTAGCTTATTTATTTATTTAGAGTTGGCAAAAAAAAGGCTGTCAACAAAAATTCAAATGCGTTTCAAAAATTTTTTATGAGCTAATGAAGCCTATCAAAGAAAGTCTAATAAAATTACAAAATAAGCTAATAACGACTCCGACACGGTGGGGGAATTTTATTTGCCCGTCCGGCAAGCTATGCCCCTATTCACAGCCAATTGTAGTCAGAGACGTTATTAGAGCTAACAAAAACTTTAATAATATAGAGATCGAGAAGAGTGAGAGAGAGAAAAAAAACCAAAACGTATAGTAATGTAAGAACAAGGGAAAAAAAATAAGATTATATAATAAATTAAAATAAAACTGAGATAGAGAGAAAAATATCTTAAAGTAAACATTAAAAATAAAAAAATTTATACGTAAAACTTAAAACTAAATATCCGGAAAATCTCTGACACGGTGGGGGAATTTTATTTGCCCGTCCGGCAAGCTATGCCCCTACTCACAGCTGGGAGTGGTCAGTGATTTTCCAGGAGATAATTATAAAGAGACGTTTTTAGAGAGAAGAGAGAGAGAGAGATCTGTTGAGAGCAGGTGATAGAGATCATTGTAATTTTGACATAAGACTTGTAAACGATTGTGCTGGGCATAATCAGTTGTGCATCTGGGCAAGATTAAAGGTAAATAGTTTCTAGTTGGCCTAGAAGGAACGGAAAAGTTAAGGCGACCTAAGAGTTCGGTAGAACCTACATCACTAATGATTAACTTATGGAACTGTAACTGTTCTACGATTAGCTAACAAAGGAAGGTTAATAAGCAAAAGTCTGCTGGAGTACGATGGCAGACGAAGGTTAGGGTACCAATTTAGTCCACAAAGAGCAAAAAGCAAGAATTGCTTTTGTACTGACTCAATTCGATCGATATGCTTTTTATATTGCGGACACCAGACAGACGAGCAGTATTCAAGTACAGGACGGACTAGAGCAGTGTTCAGGATCATTAAATTCCTTCGACCAACGTTTAATGAATCCAAGTACACCATTTGCCCTATTAACAATAGAGGAGATATGAGGACTGAATCTCAATTTGGGGTCAAAAAGAATATTAAGATCAACGACTGTAGATATACGTTGCAGGGGTTCATTGCCAATCGTATAAATAGCCAGCGAAGGTAATCGATCCCCAAAATAGGAAAATTTTCGAATTTTTTACATATTTTTGTACATTTTATACTTTTTAAACTAGAACTTTTATTTCATTGCCCATTCTGTAAACTTGTTGTATACAAAGATTTCACCTGTACTAAACAATTAGGTCATTAAAAAAGTTAAGAAACGTGTTTCGTGTAGAACAAGCTAGCTGCACAAAAATATTTTATAATGCCAATAAAATTTTTGTAGTGTCCTGATCAACATTTGTAAGGAGCCTCCCCCTTTATCCCCAGTCGGTTTCTGAATGTTGTGGTAGCTTAATGCAAAAATAGGCAAATTTGAGTAGAGATGGCCACTGAACCACTTCAGGTAAAAAGATGTTGTGAAAATGTTATTTTTTGTATAGGCGTGACAGCTTTAAAATGGAAAGAAGAAAAAAAAAATGTTTATAAATATGAAATACAGTGTGTCAGAAACAAGAAGTATAAGGAAAGTATAATAAAAGTAAAAATAAAAAACAAAAAAAGTAGTTGAACACTTTTGAACACCACCAAATTTATAACACACAATGCCAACAAACAGCACTAACATATACCAAAACTTTAGCCGGTGCATATGAGTGCATAAAAAGTTATACTATATCAAAGATTCAAAACACGAAGAATTTGCATCAAAAATTAAACACAACTTTAAAACGGCCCAAATTTCCCAAATTTTATCTCCATGAGAAGCACTGACCTTTAACTGAATCACCCATATTCACTTGAAATAAATCTAGTTGTGTTTAGTCCAAATATAATGCTTTTTTTAACACTTGCAAATTTTGAATGTTAAATGCATTCAGAAGCAAAATAACAAGTTTGCACTTTGGAAGTCTATTTCTAGAAATTAACGGTTCTTTTCCAAGAAATGTTTTTTGTTTTGCTATTTCCACATATTTGTTTACGATTTTGCATTGTTGTTTTTGCCAATTGTGAGAATCAATTTTGTCCTAGCTAGCTGCTTGTACTAAACGAAACACTGCGCGCCGGCTTGTTTTCTTCTATTTGCGTGGCTGTTCATTTGTTTGCCTTATTTTTTTAATCTTTTTGTTGACCTCTTTGGAGCGTTTTTCTTCGGCCTTTTTGCGTATCATTGTAACACTCTCTTTGGAAGTCAAAACCGCACTTTGCATGGACTTACGGCCGCGGTTTGACTTTTCTTTGACACCACCATTTTCCATGGGCTTACTTGCTGTAATGCACGTTGCAGTGCTTGTTTTGAAGTACTTGGCCCTTCGCCCAGTATTTTACTGACTCCGGGGCTACGAAAAGTATCAGAATCATCCAAAGTAGTTACCTTATCGTCTGCTGCAGTACACAGCTCGTTTTCACCACTTAGTCAGCTGTCAATTCTTCCTCGGTAATAACATATGAATTTAAAGGCATGAATAATTTTTTGACTTGAGCTTTGTTAGATTCATACCGAACTTTATTCTGATGCACATTTTCTGCCATAATTTATGCTACATTAACTACAACAAAATGTAACAAATGTAAACATCAAATTTGCCCCCCATATATCACTTTTTTTTTGGGTGAGGTCACATAACCAAAACACAACTTTTTTTTTAAAAATTCAGTTGACAAAAGATATTTCTTTCCTACACAGAAAAAACATCCTCGGGATATTTTCAATCTTTTTAATCTTGTAGTAAGCCCGGCATGAGGTTGAAAATTCATTCTCGACAGGATATTCTACATAATTCAAGCTTTCAAGGATTGGCTTGTATCATTTCAAATGTGCTTACTTCAATCCCCTTCGAGATCACATGTTCATAAATAAGAGAGCGAGAGCAACAAAATTTAAGTATCATTTTTGATATGCGGCAACAGACGATGGCGATGGTCGAAAGCGATGAGATGCCATTCCAATCCACAGTGGTCGGAATCTCCATTTTTTTGCCAAAAAGTCCAAAAATTAAGCTACGACATTGCAATTTGGCACATATTTTTGAGTGGACAAATGTAAATTTCGAATAAAATTATGTCTCGATTGGACCACAGGTTCACCTACATGCCATACAAATCCGCCAACCTCCAAAGAGTATTAATTTTTTAAACAGTGTTTGGAATAAAATTGAGATATAATGGATAATTATTATTTTTTTTCAAATATAAACTATAGTCATATACATCATAATCAGATTCCTGATCTTCTTCTTCAGGAAAGTTGCAATTCGCCGGAGACGGTGATTCCAAAATTGCAATAACGTCTTGTGGAAGTGATATCTTTTTGTTCTTATTCCTATTATTGGTCTTGGTTTTCAGGCTCATTTTCATTGTATTGCTGCTTGTAAAGGCTTTGGCCCGTCGAACCATTAAATCCATAGCTCGCAGAAAGTTTGACCTGAGAAATATGAGGCAAATTTCTCAAGACAGGTTGTTGTAACATAATACTCCGGGAGGCGGTATGGTTTAACAAATTTTGAAGTGATACCTCAGCTACGGATTCTTTTAACACGATTTCTTGTGGTCTGCATTGTGATTTGGCCTATAGAATTTTTTCATAGCTCGGGTATATGTCGCAATTGTGTGAGTGCACATTGCTCGAACGCAGTTATACTGACTTTTGGTCAAAGAATTGTCCAGCAAAAAGGCTAAGGCTTCATAAGGTTAAAGGAACCGGTTTTTTGACTCCCAGAGTATCCTTTAGCTCAGATTTATCTGGCATTTTTAATGTTTGCTGCAAAACAAACGACAAGTCTTTATCCTTAGCCTTTTTTGCAGAAACTGATGCTGCGTGTAGAAGAACGTAGGCATCGTTCTCTTTCGATAAATCGGTCACAATTTTTCTCTTAAGGCTCGATTTTCCATCCTCGTATTTCAAACGAGGCCGACCAAGTTTATTTTTACAGTTGGTCTTCTGAGTCTGCACCACATCTTTTTTAATTACAATTGATAAATCGTTTACCCATGTGTCTATTGCATTTTTGAAGTCCTTTTTTAACATAATTTTGAATATTACGCATTTCCGTTTTTATGTCTGATATATTTTGCTTGGATAGGGCTAAGGCAAACGTCTTTTTCAATGCCCATTGCAACAGCGGACCACTGTTCTGCTTGTTTTTCTTCCAAACGTCAAGCATTTCTTTCCGGCAAAAAACGACTTCGACTGCAATGATTCAATTTATTTTGAAATGGCGCAAATATTCGCAAAAACTGTTAAAACCACCTCATTGAGCACATGTTGAAGATTAATCTGACATTTACAACTGCAGTTCATTCGACTTTTTTCACTAGTTCTTCTCCACAAAACACAATCACTTTTAGGTTAGGTCGTACTAAAAAGACACCACAACAACAACAATAAAAACAATTACAAAACAAAAGCACACATACATCTATCTTTACAATCTTTTTCCAAATACCTTGATCTATGATTTCCATGGTTTACAAAAGTTTTACGTTACAAATTGTTTAAATGCCACTGCTTTAAACACAAACAATTTTTTTTAGCAAACACACCGCGTGATAAGCTTTTATGTGACAGCTGACTTCGCAGCCCTGAAACAGCCGCAGGGATGGCACAACATAAATATTTTAAGGTATTTTAATACTGGCTAAGGTATTTAGAATTCAAAAATACTAGAGACGATATAAGGAAAAATATTTTTTTTTTTTACTTTTTGTCCCAAAAATGGGCTTTTCCGACCAATGTGCAATCGTGTTCAAGTGAGCATGGCCAGCTGATCCCAAAATGTTTTTATATTTCGTTGTTTTTCAGAAGTTTTAAATAAACCAAAACTGGTGTGGATCTTGAAGTGTATGTGTATAAGGATGTCCTATCCCCAGCAAACAAATAATATGTGCGTTTTCTGACACTTTTTTATGAGCATTCACCGTCATAATGTGCACAAAAAAGAGTTCGGAATGAGCTTTTTTTCTATGAAAACGGTCGCAATTAATGTGGAAGATTTCTGATTCCAATCTGACTCTTTTCTGACACAGATATAAGTGCTTTCACCCTCCCAATGAAGCAAAGAAAAACATCATCAAATACACCTAAAAGTTACTTTTCCAGGCACTTGAAGGGCTACTGAAAGGCTCTTTCCACACGCATATTGGAGTGCAGATCCGAAAATGCTCAGACAGAAGTGCTTTTTATGAGACTGTGCTTAGAGAGCTCTGAATGTGCTCCGAAAACACTCAAATTTATGTGCTTACTCCAAAAACGATCTTAGGCTCGGCTCTTTTCAGACACATAATTTGGAGTGCTCTGAACCTGGCTTGCTGGGATGGAATATGGCAGAGGAAAGCAAGAGGAAAGGTATCTTTGCTGACGATCAAATCAATATTGCATATCGAGCTCAAAAACAATCTCGAACCTGCTTAAAATGAGTCTAAATTGTTTCGAATTTTTTGCCTAATTCAATCTAATCTAAATGTAATCCTTTTTAGGATTAAAAAAGTCGGATCAACCCAATCCTTTTTCGGATCGGGTCAGGAATATCCGGGATTACTTTGTTTTCATTACCGATTGGGATTGATTTGATAATGGTGATTAAAATGATCCTAAATTGTTTCGAATTTTTTGACTAATTCAATCTTTTTTAAGATTACCTCGGGATAAATGTAATCCTTTTTAGGATTAAAAAAGTCGAATCAACGTAATCCTTTTTCGGATCGGGTCAAGAATATCCGGGATTACTTTGTTTTCATTACCGATTAGGATTGATTTGATCCCGTATGGATTGATATTCTTTTTTTTTTGTGTGTCCTTACATTTGGCATTCCTCAAAAAATTTCGAATAGTTTATAATTTATTTTGTTTCTAAACTTTCCGTCACCTTATGTAAATTTGGCAACTTAATTTAGATTGTGTAGATATCCTCATAACTTATCTGTTTATGTAAGTTTGATTTCAGGTGTAATGTGTCTGATTATGGGCGAGTTGTTTTGTGATGATATAAAATATGTTCAGTGTATTGATGGAGTCAAGTTTTTTGAATGGCTAAGGGGGTTGCTAAGTTAGTATATTTGTCTGTTAGGAAAGTTTTTGAGGCTTCGTCTTACTCTACTTCCTGCTTTCTTTCGTCTGCGCAGAATTCTATTGGCTAGTGTGTTGGGGTGACTTCTTAGTCAAATAGTTTCATGTCCACTTTTGATGCAAAATAAACTAAATATATCAGCACATTAATTTAAAACAAAAACAATATGGCGAATATACGTTTTTATTTTCAGTTCAATCAATTAAAGTTGCACTTAATTTGGGGGCATAGTCATCTACATTCTTAAGCAAATACATTTCTTATCTCTAATGTCCCGTTACTTCTGAGTTCTCAATTCTTGGAAATTTAAGTTAATTTTAATGACCTAGTTCATTAGTTCATGTCATTTGATTCTTCAACGGATTCTTCCTGAACGAAAAAACATTGAGAACGATACATATTTAGAGTTCTTAGTAAATGGTTTACAAACGAATAGTTCGACGCTATCTTGTACATTATAAACTAGTTCTGGAGCAACCCATTCTTATCTTTTGCAACACTATTCTGTATGAGAGCGTCTTAGTAATTAAAGCAAGGGTGCCCGCGCCCATTCCGCAAGCCACGCACTCGTTGTTTTGCGCAAGGAATATTTCGCGCGCATACGTTCTACGCACCCATAAGCCTGGATAAAGCAACAACAATTTCATATGCGTGCTCTCCCCTCTTTCTTTCCGAGCTAAGATTTTGTTGTTGACGCGTGCAGACCTGCAACAACAACATCATATGTGACAGTCTTCGCTCTCTCCTATGTCTCTGGCAAATGATGCCTTTGCGTAGTCAGCAACAACCACACACACACACACACACACACAAACAAAAATCGGGTTTCTCTTTCTATTTCTTGCTGTTGTTATTGCTTGAGCTATATTTTGTGCATTTGTAGTGGTATTCACGAGCCCGTAAGCTCATTCTGGGCAAACGTTTTGTCAAGTAAATTATTCTCGCTTTTGTGGCTATTCTTTCTGACAAGTATAATATTCAAATTCATGACAATGGTAGTCACTGCAGCAGTGTTACGACTCTTGGACTTGAACTTGGATGTGCTGGATGTGATATTCGCGAATATTCAAAATCTCTGCGATAAAATATGCCATGCCTTGGCGAAGCATTCGCCTTTCACTGCCGCTGTAGATTTCAGAATATTACTTTTGACTCCCTATCCGCCGAGAAGTGGTTCTTCGTTCTGTCAGTATGCGGTGAAAATGTCAAGAAATTGGCCAATTGTAGTGCTACGATTATTCGTAAATTATTGATGCCTAGAGAATCGGAGTATAATGTGCTAGTCGAGCTGCTAAGAGTAGTGGAATCCAAACCAAAGTTAAAGGAAATTGTCGAGAGAATTACAGATATTAAAGCATTTTAGAAAGTAGTTTTAACGAATAAAGAAGAAAATAAATATGTTACAATTTTGCAGTTTGCCATGTAAATAATCTTATCGAATTGGAGGTCCTGTACATAAAAGGAAATAATAATTTAAAAATTTGACTCTTTGTCGGAGTACCAAAGGTTTCAGAATATTACGTTTGACTCCCTGTCCGCCGAGAAGTGGTTGTTCGTTTTGTCAGTATGCGGTGAAACTGTAAAGAAGTTGGCAAAAAATAAAATAAAAAATGTAAAAAATTAGAAGGTTGTCCACCTCTCGACAGCGAGAGCTAAAGTGGACTGAATGAAAAATGTTTAAAGGTTTAGCTTGTTAAAAAAAGGTAAAAATCCAGGCCTACTGTGCACAGCGTTTGTTTTGTAATTGCCCAATTATTTAGTAGAGTTTCTAACTGTAAGCAAACCATGCTTCATTTCCTTTGAAAATACTGTGATTTAAGTATTTCAAATAGGGTTTTGTCATGAAAACCCAAACCAAATACAATTCGCGAAATTACTAAACTCATAAGGTAAAGCTATAACTTGTGGCTTTTAAAACTCTACGTAATTTATTCAAATCTGATGTAAATGTTTTCGAGACAAATGAAAACTGGCAGACAAAGCTGGGTAAAAAGACAGAGGTATCTTTCTGCAAGAAACCTATCGACAACACGTCAAAAATGAAATAAAATACGTTCGAATTTGAAAAAAAACTCACGTTCTGGTGCACAAACTTAAGGCACGTGTTGACTGATCGGTTGCTTGTCAAAAGTTAGGTAATAAGGAGAGAGAAACTTGACATAAACAAAATGCAGTAATTTTTTTTTGTGGCTCAGAGCACCCCTTCTTCCCCTACATATGCCAGTGTTCATAAACCCTCGTGAAATGTGTCGCATATTGAAACCAAATCTGTAAATGAACGAAAAATTCATTACAATGGGCAACAAGGTCTAGAATATTGAAGGGTTGGTGGTGATGCCAGATGATTTTCGTGTGCTGAACGAATGTGTTTTTAGAAATTTTCCATCACCTCGCGATTTTTAGTAATTTGAGCTTAAAGTTGCAAAAAGTGTATATTCTGACCCTTTTCAGACGCGTTTTGTGGGGATCCTTTACTTTTTTTGATATTATCGTAAATTACTTCTTCTTAACTTTAAACAATCCCATAGAATTGTACGATTTTTTTAAGCGAAGATATACCATTTTGAATACTATGTATTTGATAATAATAAAATAACAAAACTGTCTACTGCTCAAAAGTATGCCTAGCAGAAACAGTACAACCGGCTAGTAATTTGTATAAAAACCCATTGCATACATTGGGACAGCAACAATACTAGTAGCAGTCGGCATTTATTTTGGCTTATTATAGGCATGGCAATTTGCCGCAAGCCTAAAGCCGGTTTGCTTTAAATTTTAATTACATATTTACTTTTTTTCACTTAATTTTGTTATTTTAAAATTTATATACACTACACAGGCAACATAAAAAAGATAAAAAATTATAGATAAAAGTTCTACATTTATAAAAGCTCGTGTAAAATTTGATCCCTATATTTTATAGCTTGACTTATGTATAAAGCCAAATCCATCCAGTTCTTTCCATTTAGCACCGTGTGGCTTTCATCCTCAGTCAGCCTTATTTTTAACAGGTAGGCCATTCGCAGCTCCTGTAGTATTGGGCATCTGCCCAGAAAGTGTTGCGTGTCTTCACGTTCTCTCAAGTTGCATAATGTGCATAAACTGTTTTCGTTCTGGTGGTGAGGTCTGTAGCTAAGCTGGAGCATTTCCACTCGAGCCTTCAAAATGTGTGAAATCATATAAGTTCCAATAGCATCTTGAAAGTAGTTATTTTCAGCCATGTTGTAACATAACTTTGAGTACGTGTTTCTCGTACCGCTCTGTTTCGCTTTTGTTTCCCATCTTTGCCGAAATGTGCATTCTATACTTTGTATTATCCGGTTCTGTTGTATTTCCCACTGTTCGGGAATTTCGAGAGTCAGCTCCGCCCCGAACTTCGGTGCCAAACTTAACCACTGGTGGAAGAGTTGTGATTTGGTCGCGAGCAGGTGTTTTGCGTAGGCATATCGCAAATTTTATTTTTAAATAATTCAAATGAAGTTGCAGCGTGTGGGCGAATAAGGGTGGCAATCCAGTTTCTTAATATATCGCATATTTGGATGTGTTTTGTGGGAGTTGGAAAATCCTTTTTATAAAGAACCTTAGACTGCGTTCAACGTCTTCATATTGAAAACATCCCCATACTTGTGCTGAGTAGCACGTTATCGCCTTAGCGGTCGCCTGGTACATCTTATATTATTTGGTGCTAGGATAGACATTTTTTCAGCTTAGGAGAGTGTTCCATATGCTTCCTATCGCTGCTCGGGTGTCTTTCAGCTTTAGTTCAGCGTGTCTGTCAAATTGCATATTACCAGTAAGCAGTGTTTGGTTACAAATTTTGTGTACCTTTTACCTTACCTCGGTATTTTTAAATTCCTGTACCTTTTACCTTACCTAGGTCCAAATTTTCATTTACCTTGTCAAAAAGTAAGGTATAAGGTACTTTAATTTGACTGAGAATTTAATTTCAAATAATAGTCTTGGTGGAAACTAATCTAATTTAATCATTCTTCCAATTTGGGATTGCTGGTGTAATATAGTAATATATCTAATAACTGTGTTGTTCCTTAAGAAGACGCTTTAAGTCGAGGAAATACAGAATACTATCGGCGCAACTAGCATTGAAATAACTAACATAGAAACATAGGCTCTCCTTTGAAATGTTTCAAAATGCTATTATATTGCTATTTAGAATTGATTATAAATGACAGCATATTATTTAACACACAACAAACCATATTATATTCAAGAACCCTTTCACCAGTGAACTTTGCTGTCAGCGAAAATAATCAATTCGCTTATTTTACCTTTTAAGAAGTTGAAAAAACTTGCCCATATCGTTTTACTTCTTAAGAATCTAGGCCAAGACTATTTTTTATAAAATTTCAAGTTTCCGAATGTACCCAGATATACTAGATATAGGTGATTGTTAATGATTGTCGATATTTAAATATGTATTTTATTGCTTAGGTCTACTTTCTATGTGGTTCATAAGGGAACTGTCTGAAAGTAAAAATTTAGGGGTTATATGGTATCACAACGGGCCGTTTTTGGCCTAAGTAAAGAAGCTTCAACGCTTCTACCATCGCAACCTAAACTAACCTATTACTAAGGTCGAAAATTCAAATAATAGAAATTCTAGCCTAGTTAGTCTGAAAGATAAAAATAAAAAATATATATTTCTGACTTGAAATTAACAAAGTGTATGTATGTAGAGTTTTTGGGAAACTCGGAATACAGAATTGTTCAACAGATTATCGAGAATCTTTAATTCTTTTTCCGTAAACCTTTGTTGAAATTTCGAGGAAGATTAAAAGTTTTGGTCACGTCCTGAACATTTTATGTTAGGTGGTGTTTGATAAACCATGCTTGAAAAGGCTTATTAAAAAGTATCTTTATTTTACCTTTACCTATAGGTAGGTAGGTAGTTCCGGCTGGCCCTTTGTAGGGACCACACATAGACCTTACCTATACCTAGGTACTGGAAATTTCAGATACCTTTTACCTTACCTAGGTATATATTTTGGCAGTTACCTTGTACCTTACCAAGGTAAGAAAAATTAGTACCTTTCCAATCACTGCCAGTAAGTGTCACTTCTAGGTATTTGAACGACTTTACTATTTCTACACTTTACTAGTGCTTTACTAGTTAGGGTCCATTCGTTGCTTGCTTGTCTCCCTCGGTTGACTCGTTCCACTAGTACCTTAGACTTCTCGATGTTAATCTTTAAGTTCCAAGTGTCGCAATAATTCTGTGTAGCATTTATCATGTTTTGCAACTGCGCGGGACTTTCTGCTAACATGACCATATCAGCATACATTAGGATTTTAAAAATGTGTCCACCCATATGGACTCCCCCTGGAAGGTTCTCAGCAAAGTCGTCTACAAAGAGAGCAAAGAGCAGGGGGCTGAGTAGGCATCCCTGCTTCACACCTTGATTCGTCGCGAATTCTTCCGATAGTGCCATAACCATATATTGGGTTTTCATTAATAAAAATTGTATATCTTCAGTGAAAACAAGTGAGAAAGTCGATCACGCCCGACTATAACATACTCTGTACCAGTTCATTTGCTACCGACTATAATATAAGGTTGTCAAAAAAGTCTTGCGGTATTTCCGCAAGCTTGTCTTTGCAAGCGCGTAGTTCTAGTTGTATTCGTCGCATCGGTTCACGCTGCAGCTTTTTGGAAAGCTGGAAATACGGCATATTTTACAGTACTACTACGATAAAGGCAAAAATGCATCTCATGCTGCCAATAAAATTTGTGCAGTTTATGGACCCGATACAGCTTCCATTTCCACCGCACAACGATGGTTTCAACGTTTTCGTTCTGGTGCAGAGGTGATCGAAGATGCGCCACGGTCCGGAAGGCCTGTCGTCGAAAATTGCGATAAAATCGCTGAATTGATCGAAAAAGACCGGCATAGTAGCAGCCGTAGCATCGGCCAAGAGCTGGGCATAAGTCATCAAACCGTTATAAACCATTTGAAGAAGCTTGGATTCAAAAAGAAGCTCGATGTATGGGTGCCACACGACTTGACGCAAAAAAACATTTTTGCCCGTATGGATGCATGCGAATCGCTTCTGAATCGCAACAAAATCGACCCGTTTTTGAAGCGGATGGTGACTGGCGATGAAAAGTGGGTCACTTACGACAACGTGAAGCGCAAACGGTCGTGGTCGAAAAGCGGTGAAGCTGCCCAGACGATGGCCAAGCCTGGATTGACGGCCAGGAAGGTTCTTCTGTGTGTTTGGTGGGATTGGCAGGGAATCATCCACTATGAGCTGCTCCCCTATGGCCAAACGCTCAATTCGGACCTGTACTGCCAACAACTGGACCGCTTGAATGCAGCACTCATGCAGAAGAGGCCATCTTTGATCAACAGAGGCCGAATTGTCTTCCATCAGGACAACGCCAGGCCACACACATCTTTGGTGACGCGCCAGAAGCTCCGGGAGCTCGGATGGGAGGTTCTTTTGCATCCACCGTATAGTCCGGATCTCGCACCAAGTGATTACCACCTATTTCTGTCCATGGCGAACGAGCTTGGTAGTCGGAAGTTGGCCACAAGAGAGTCCTGTGAAAATTGGCTCTCCGAGTTTTTTGCCAATAGGGAAGCGAGCTTCTATAAGAGGGGCATTATGAAGTTGGCATCTCGTTGGGAACTCGTCATCGAACAAAACGGCGCATATTTGACTTAAATCGCATTATTATAACCAATTTTATGAACAATTGAAAATTCAATAAAAATACCGCAGGACTTTTTTGACAACCTTATATTATAATACATCCAAGGAGTCACGCGGTTATCGTGCAATATTTTGATTAAGTTTCTCCCTCTCTCCCAAAAATTGTGTTTGTTTGAATACAGCGGTGGTTGGCATGAATGGCGAGGTGGCGATGGGTGGGAGGGGTACCGGTTAACCTTTTTTTGCTCATAACTTGTGTATCGTTCAGCCGATCTTTATTATTCCTTCAGCAAATCGATAAATAATTTTGACAACTAGATATCTCTAAAAGGTACGAACAATCTATCATCAAAACTGTGGGAGATATGACGTTTTTTCCAAATTGCGGGGGCGGGAGGGGGCGTGGCAAAAATTGAAAATAAACTTGTTCTGCCTGCAAGTATAAGAAATATATGTCCCATACATGTCAAACCTATATCTCTTACCATCTCTGAGATCTCTTTGTTCATACGGCAGTCGGATAGACAGACAGACGGACATGGCTATATCGACTCGGCTGTTAATGCTGTTCAAGAATATATATACTTTATAGGGTCGGAGATGATTCCTTCTGGCTGTTACATAGTTTTGCACAAACTTAATGTACTCTATGTAACTTCGGTACAGAGTATAAAAATTGTAGAATTGCTTGGGATAGTTTATTTCAAAGTTAAGGAGTAGTTCTTTCCGATAATATCAAAGAAAATCAAAACAAAAGTATAGGTTCTCCACAAAACGCGTCTAAAAAGAGTCAAATAAGGCATTTTTAGTATCTTTAAGCTAAAATTACTAAAAATCTCGACGTGATGGACCATTTTTGAAAACAGATTCGTATTCAGCACACGAAAATCATCTAGAATCCCCACAGACCCTTCAATATACTGAAAAAAGGTTTAATTTTGTTGCCTTGTGTTATCTTAAGCGAGTATATTAAGGAAGCGCGATTATTTGCCGGGTAAGGCTCGTTTTTAGACTCGTGGGCGAATATCTAGTGAAAGTGCTCTTCTGTTTTTATTGTTTTTGATCACTGAGAAATGTTTCTGACAATAAGAATGATTGTGGAAAAATTTAAGAATTTACAAAAAAAATTACTAAAAGTGTATTCTGAGCTAATTCTTTAAGCTTACTTTTCTTGTCAAATTTAAATAGAGTTTTTAAGTGATTTTTTTTTCGAAATTGTAAATTTTTAAACGACGCCTAAAAGTATGCCAAGAAGTATCAAATTTCGATGGTAGATCATTGAACAAATCGACTCGGCAAATTCACTATAAACCTTGAAGCAGTCATAAACACCAGGCGAACTAATCACCAACTCAGCTGACTGTCTGCGTTTTTTTTTTCATCCTCACTGGAGTTTCATTTAGCACTCGCTCCTCTCCCCCGTTAAAGCCTCAATCATCAACACACACACACACACACACACCAAATAGATAATTCCCTAACAGTGTGCCTCGTCAGCTTTTGCCAATTCGCATGTCGCCAATTTCTGCGAAATTTTCGCCAAAAAGCACAAAACTGTTTTCTGCAATTGTCTTTGTGTGCGTGTGCGTTGGCCCTCTCTAGCTCTCTCTCTCTCTCTCCATCTCTCTCAATCTCTCCCTTACACTCATGCTACTCCCACTCTCGCTCGCTTTCTCTCTCGAAGGATGAGTGTACTTAATGCGCCAACGAGCATAAACCCAACCCCATGCCACCCCCGCAACGCCCTCAAGCAGCACATTAATGGCAAAGCAGAGACACACAGAGCAAAAGAGAAACAGAAACCGAAGCAAAAGCAAAAGCAGTGAAATGGGACCCCCTGCCCAATACGGCACCCCCCCTCCTCTGCCCACCCATCAGGACCAGGCACAGCCAGCTGCCGCTGTTTCTGTCGCTGCGGTCAGAATGCGAGGCGAACTGAACTGGGTGGGAGATAAAATGGAGCTGGGTAAGAGGTCTGAAGGGGGGATATCGTTTGGTGCTGCGGCTGCCGCTGTTTTCGATATTGTTGTTAAGGTCCTAAGGTGGAGGATTTAATGAAGGATAACACAAACACACACACACACACACATACACAAAAGTGAATGCTGTGCCATGGTATGGACCATGTGCAGTTGCCAACGTTGACGATGTAGTACACTTAACGTACACTGTGCACCGCTGATGAATTTCCTGTACATGGAACTAAGCGGGAAACTAGAAGCGGGAAGCCATGGGGGTCTGGGGTTGACTGCGGCGGGGGCGGAATGGAGAATGGGTGAGAGGGAGACCAATGCATATATATATAATACCTGCTTGGCAGGTGGTAATTGAAGTTCTTCTCCACAACCGCACAATTGGTTGGGTACTAGGGCACTTTTTTGTTGAGTTTTGAGAATGAAGAAAAACAACTACAAATATAAGCTAAAAACATTTGTTATCAGCAACTAGTTGTTGCTGAGAAAAGTTGATGAAGAAGAAACCCAACTCAGATGCTACTTTAATTCTTTCTTAAAGTTTTTGATACAGTTTTGAAACAAATTATTAACTCATTCGTGATATCATTCAACTGCAAAGCTTTAATATTTAAGATATTAATACCAATCTAAGCGAAACTTGTTACCGAAACAGAACTGATATTCAATCTAATGTCCTACTTTTAATAAATCTGGCTCTGCCAGTCACTCGTGAACTTACAAATATCGCAAGGCATATTATCGTAAATAACACTAGGCAACAAGATCCAGTATATTGAAGGGTTGGTGGTGATTCTAGATGATTTTAGTGTGCTGAACACTTATTTTGACCCTTTTTAGACGGATTTTGTGGTTAACCTATACTTTTGTTTTGACTTTTTACTGATAATATCGTACAGTACTATTTCTTAACTTCAAAATAAACTATGCCAAAGAATTGTACGATTTTTTCTAGCCTCGATATACCATTTCAAATACAAATGCTCGATTATACTCAAAAAAAAAAAAAATTGTCTACTGCCCAAAGGTATGCCTTGCAAAAACAGTATAAAAAACAGTATGACAATTTTCCAACAACACCTATTGCATACTTTGTGGCACCAGCTATATATAGGATCTTTTGTGAATTCGTACAAAAGTACTAAAATTGGTATATCTGCGTTGAAAACACGAGAGAAAGTCGGTCAAGCCCGACTATAAGATACTCTGTACCAGTTAATGCCGTCGCTCGCATTTGCTCGCTCGTTATATGCTCATCTCTACGTACCACAGCTGTATTCAAACAAACTCAATTTTTGAGAGAGAGAGAGAAACTTAGAGATGAGCGTATTGCACGATTACCGCGTGACTCCTTGGATGTATTATAATAATAAAGTCGGGAGCAAATGAACTGGTACAGAGTATGTTATAGTCGGGCGTGGCCGACTTTCCTTGAACCTTACCTAGGTAAGAAAAATGAGTACCTTTCCAATCCCTGGCTAGGACCCATTGATGAAAGTACCCATGCCCAAATTCAACATATTAGCTAAAATACTCAAACAAGTCAGGTGCTGAATCGGTTTTTAAACTGTCAAACTTAATAAAAACACATTATAAACTATTTTGAAAACGACTCAATTGATTTAGTCCATTTAGGAACCAGTCTAAAGCCAAGAAGCCCAATTTTTTAGAATTGCAAGCAGGCTTCATATCTCTTTAAATTTAAGTTGGTTTCACTGAGAGATGTGATCCCGCAAAGCTTTCCAAAACGACCTTGGCTCAGGTTTCAAACCAGTTTTGCACTAGATCCAAGCTAAGTTTCAAACCAGTTTTGCACTAGATCCAAGCTAGGGTCAAGAAGGAAATGTCTGTTCAAAGTTCAAATGTTTTGAAAATGACTGCAAACAAGATTAAGTTGAAAATAAGTTGAAATTTGTCAGGCCTATGTCCAGTTTTTGACCGATTCGGAGTTAAAAATTTCAGCAAGCTCCCGAGGTCCAGGTTTCAAAGCTGCTTTGAACTAGCTTCAAGCCAAAACACTTTGAAAACTCATTCAAATTTGCTGGCCTTAAACTCGTTAATAAATTAGTCAAAGTCTTTGTTTAGCCGACTCAAGGTCAATGGTTGTTTATAATTTAATAAACAACACAAACGAACAGAGATTTTGAACCTTAAATATTGGATAGCAATGTTTTTTAGTACAGTACTGTTTCAAGGGCCACCCGGTCCTCTTATCAGCAGACTTTTTTGCTGTTACACTCCCAGTCGTTTTGCATGTAACATTTGAATAGATCTGTCCTTGAGTTTGGAGTTCAATTAGCTTTGAAAATGGCTCCAAACTTCTTGGATTTGTATCCAAGTGTTCCAACTTCATTCCACCTAAAAGTACTTTCGAAGTTAAGTTGGAACACTAGAGAATCACTTCCAAGGCCACTTAAAGTGTGGTTTACTTTCAAGCCATCGAAAGAAGAAAGTATGTAGCTTTTTTGGATAGATTCTAGATCAATATTTTATTGTTCGAACCGTTTTCCTTTCAAACAAAAAGAATTTTATTATAATCGGATTATACCTAGCCGAGAAATCGGTTTAAAAGTCATCATGAGCTTAATATAAAGATATAAAAAAAATCGGTCTGACTTCAACTTATATTACCGATATTTTTGGGTTTCTATATCGATAGAACAAAACAAAATAATTAGTGCCTTAAAATACTTTTAGGACTTTTATGGTTTACTCATGCAACTATTCACTCTGAAGAAAATTTAAAAAAATTTTATAAGCAATAGCAAAACTATTTATGTTTTTGCCTCCAAACGGCTGTTTTTGTACGCATCTCTACAGTCAGAAATAAATCAAAACATCCTGTTGAATACATCCGCTTTGACAAAGTCAATCAATTTCCTGTCTGGCAGGACATTTGGCAAATAAATGTTGCAAGCAAAAATGGCAAAAGGCTAGATTTTAAAGGTGATTTTAAGCGTGGGCGTCATATATTATGCAACTAGCAGTTACCCGGCGTGCGTTGCTACGCCATCTTCAGTATTTTAAACATACACAAATAATTGATGCTTACATTACATTTGCCGTATACTTATCAAATCGTGCTGATAATCTTAGCTCATTATAAAATTAAGCAAATTTAGAGTGTTTTTTAATTGACCTTTCGGTCTTCAACATCTATCAATTTACCCGTCTTCAAGAGGCAGCTTACGGACGCGTAGACACCAATACAAATGAAGAAAATATTTCTGAAATTACACGAACCACGAAGAAATAGAAAGAAAAAACCGAAAATGTGTATGTGTGCTGTCTGATGCCAGTAGAGTGAAGAGCAAATTTGAATTGACTATTAATTGAAGATTAGCTGCCATGAGATCAAGTTGTGAATTCAGTGAGTCCATGATACAACTATAGCAGGTATGGCGCTCAGCCAACATTTTGAGCTAAGCACTTTTGCATAAAGCGCGAGAGTTGAAGAGTGAAATGTGAAATGAGTGAAAGCACAGAAATGTAGTATGCCTGTGTGTAGAGCAAAAAAACAAAGCACCCTCTAGTACGGCTGGGGTCAGTCACACTATTTTCGTCAACCCAGCGTTGCTCTTTGTACGGTGATGCGTCGTGCCGCCTGTCAAATTGTAACATGGGCCAAACGCTAAACAGAGAGAGAGAGATAGAGAAGGTCGGCCCATACATGGCAAGGGGTCGAACGAGCGTCTCTTATGTTGCTTCTCTGCATGGCATTGCGTCGACCTAGCGTGCCTGCAGAGCCGTTAACGTATTGAGCGGACATCGCCTTGAAAAATACGTCAGTCGAGCGTCAACGACAGCCATAAAATCTTTGACGGAACGTTGATACAACGTGGGTCGGCCGCACTAGAGGGCAGTTACAGATTTACATACATATGTATATATTAGTGTGGGACAAATTATAGGGGGCCGAAAAAAACTCCATGGGCTCATCGCGATTCTGGTACTATGGGCCATAACAAGCATTTTTGCCCAAGGAACCATACCTCTAAAATCAAATTGCAATGAAGATATTTTTCATAATACTCAAAAATCGACCTATTAAGTCCATTTAAAATGTAAAAACAATAATTGAAAATGTGTATGCCGGGGGTTTTTTGGGTCAGGAAATCCATATTTCACATTTATTTTTATTTTCAACTGCCGTCAGGGGTCGTTTTCGTAAATTTTTGTGAATTTTTCACCTTTTTGTAGAAAATTGACGAAATTATTGCACAAATCGACGAATCTTTGAAAAATAGACCAAAATATTGAGCGCTGAAAATGATGTGGGATACCCTTACACGACCTATATAGATTTTATTTCATTTAAGTCAAAAATAAGATTTTTTACTCTTTGAATGAACAAATATTTTTTAACTAAAATGCAACTGAACACATAAAATCATATGAAATGTTAAAGAACAAAATTTAATTGAATGAAGAAAAGATACAAGAAATGGAAAGACGATTTTTTTAGAAGCGAATTGAAATGAATTATTTTTGAAAGCTTTTCTTGCTGACAAGTCTATGGTATTTTTCACGGCATTCTAATGTCACAGACATAACTTCTTCTCGATTCTTTCTAAAACTCGTTTGGGTAAATGTTTAGTATAGGTCCATCATGGCCTAAAATTCTGAAAAAAATGTCCTCGATGTACCGCGAACTATGAAGAATTTACGTGCAGAAAACAGTTGGCAGGCAACCGCGGTTCTCGCATGGTGTAAAATCGCATGTGCTTTTCGAATTATGTGTTTGATTTAAAATAATTTTCGTGCAAATTTTCTACAAGTTTGATATTTACCGTCTTTTTATTCGCTTCCGACTGTGAAAACGGAGCTTGACAATAGATGAAACTTCTCTGAACTATTTTCCACACCACTAATGTGGTTTCCCCAGAAGTCCTAGTCCACATGTGCTCAACAATGTTTCACTGCAAAATGAATACTATTGCCATGTAAGAACAAATATAATTTTACCTTGCACATCGCGCACGAATGATACGCTTAAGACCCTTCTACTGCGTCCTCCTCATCCAATCCTTCCTTCTCCTTCTTAAATTCTCCCACCGATTCCTCCTCTTACACCGCTTCCTCTTCTCCCTCTTCCTGTGTAGTTTGTTAAATGTAATAGATGCACCACATACGAAGAAGAAAAATTCCTTCTTCATATGTGGTGCATCTATTTAATACCTCTTCAAATTGGGCATCTTCATTTATAATATTTTCTACTGAGGGGACATAAAGGTTCCCAATAGCCAAGAAAATCGCAAGTATACGCTCTGCGTGCGTTTTATAGACTTTGTGAAACTAGAATTTCGGCAGATATCCAAAGTAGTGGTCCCTCCCCCTTAAGCTCAGCATCTGTACATCAAACCGGAAGGACGGTTTGTCAGCTTGCACATATTTCTGCACTTTGGACACAATTTTTCTTGACGGATGACATTGAGTTGACATAAGAACTCCATTAACTCATCCGAGCTCATACTCAAAAAACTTGAGCAAAAATACTTGCACCCCGTACAAACGCCCATTTCTCAGCAATATTCAAAGATTTAAATCAAACACATTATTCAAAGAGCACATGCGATTACACATATTTTGTACGGCAAAATGCAGTAAAAATAATTGAGCCACTCTAATACAGAGTGGTCCATCTAGTGTTTGGAATATGAACTATTCATATATATATATTTGCCTTTAAAAACGTCAAATGTAATTCGGAAAGCGACTAATATTTAGTAAAAACTTTGACATTGACTTAAAGAAAGTTGGGAAATATTAAAAACATATTTCGAAAGTGGTGAGTCCTCGACTCAAACTGTGCGAAATTTGAAAGAAACATTTAACAAGAAAAATGTTCCGAAAACTCAATTTGTGGATCAATTCGTGAAGCGAGTTCATGAAACTGGAATGTTGGTGGATAAACCAACCCGTGTACGTACTCGCGGTTGCTGAAAATGTGCGTGAACAACCATCGACATCAACTCGCCATGTACATTTCGCGCACTTCTTTAATGCGAATTTTGCATAGAGACCTTGCCATGAAGCCATACAAAGTTCAATTGGTGCAGCAGCTAAAGCCAATTGACCATACGAATCGTCTACAGTTCACAAATTGGGAGCAAGATAGTTTGGCCAAAGACGGTGAATTTTACCGAAAAATCATCTTTTCTGATGAAGCACATTTCCACCTCGGTGGTTATGTTAATAAACAAAATTGTTGCATCTGGGGCGCAGAAAATCCGCATATCGTCGTCGAGAAGCCAATGCACCCACCATGTGTCACTGTTTGGTGCGGATTTTGGTTTCGAGGCATTATTGGTACATTTTTCTTTGAAAATGAAGAAGGGGCTACCGTGACCGTTAACGGTGAGCGCGACCGCGTAATGATAAGTGATTGGATCTATGAGGAAATTGATGCGGAAGACTTGGACGATATTTGGTTTCAACAAGACGGCGCTACGTGCCACACAGCACACGCCACAATCGATCTTCTGCGCCCTATCTTCGAAAATCGAATAATCAGAAAATATGGAGATGTGAATTGGCCGCCAAGAAGCTGTGAACTGACACCGTTAGACTATTATCTTTGGGGAGCGGTCAGGGACAAATGTTATGCAAACAAGCCTGAAACAATTGATGAGTTGAAGAACGAGATTCGAGTTGCTATTGCTGACATACGTGCCGAAACAATTGAAAATGTTCTCAAAAATTGGGTGGATCGAATGGGCTACTGCCAATTCAGCCGTGGTGGTCATTGGACCGAAATTGTTTTTCATAAATATATGACATGAACCATCCTTTCCAATAAATGTTCAACCTTTGAAAAATATCGAGCAGTTTTTTTATAGCAAAATAAAATTCTAATTTTTCAATGGACCCTGTATATATGAGCAAATTTTCCCATGTGTGGAAACCGTATACCGAAAAAAACCGATTAAAACTCAGAACCAGAACCGGAATTGGAACCGATATTTAAAATTGATTGTGTATCGGTATACGAGTACCGATGTTTTTGGAACCTAAAAGACCGAAAAGAACCTAAACATTGTACCGGTATAGTTTCGGTTCTGAGTGCAACGACTAGACTTCAAAGCTGACACTTAGTTTTGGGGGACTTTTAAGCAATTGCCAAAAAAAAAAAGAAGTCTGGTCTTTCAAAAACTTTTTTTTGGAAAATCGAAAAACACGAGACCAGTCTCTTGAAAAATATTGCATACTTTATTCTTAGGCCCACATTATAATGTCATGCTAATGCTAACCTCGAAACTGAAAAGTACTTGTGTTATCCATTTCTGTTCAACTTAAAACTTAATGAGGAAAGCAGCACAAATACTTTAGAAGCAGGACACTACAAATAGTTGACTATTTTCACAAAACTGATTAATATCATCAATCGTGATCAATTTTCCTGAGCTTAAAACGTTTTCCAAATTGAAGTCTTTGGAATTATTTGAAAATGACCGCCAAGATGTATAAATGTATCGCTATTTAAGTGTTAAGGTATTGGTAAAAAATCGAATGATGGTCACACTGTATAGAGAATGGACGATGACAAAACCGAGAGTAGAACGCAGTAGATAGTAGAAGATGGACGAAGACAGAAGCTGTAATTAAAATGACAAGCAGACAGACAGAGAGACAGAAAGAAAAATCCATATCGACAAACCGTGAAGAGAAAAAACACGTATAGAGACATTCTAAATAGAAAACCGTATTTAAATAGTGAAACCCGAAAAACTCTCGTTTATAAAAATAAAGAAAACTCTACAAAGTTTTCACAATTGTGTGGTCTTTGAGAAGGGCAAGTAAGCGTATAACTTTTATTAAGTCTTCGCTAAGAAATCGAATGAATGCATAACCAAAGACCGCTCTTTCTTCATATTTTACCTGTTCATACCGGTACGTACCGGTATACCGAAATAAGAAAGCAGGTACCAGTACGGAACCGAATACCGAAATATTATTAGAACCAAAACAGAACCTTTTACCGAAACACATGTTTCGGTACATACCAGAACTGGAACCGGAACCGAAATACGAATCGCTTTGATTCCCTGGTGGAAACCGATAATATTCGTAACGTAAGGGTATAAAGACGCTACCATCGAAAACAAAAAAGTTGTTCTCACAAGAACTACTTTTATCGACAGATCGTTCATATGGCTGCTGTATGATATAGTTATCCGATTTGGATCAAACAGAATTGTATGGAAACATGTAATATCAATTAGTAACAAGTTTGGGAGCGATTGCATTGAAAACAAAAAAGTTTTCCTCCCTTAAACTAGTTTTTTGACCGATGGTTCCTATGGCAGCTATGTATGTATATGCTATAGTCATCCGGTCCGGCCGGTTCTGACAAATGTGCAGCAAATTCGTACCACCAGACTAAAACTGAGGGAGGAGATAGCATAGAAAAAGACGGACGGACAGACGGACATGGCTATATCAACTCAGCTCGGCATGCTGATCAAGAATATATCTACTTAATGTGGTCGGAGATGATTTCTTCTATGCGTTGCAAACTTCTTGGCAAAATTATTAGGGGTGCCACAGAAATCACTTTCGCTCTGAATTCGCTCGATTTTTTCACTTGAGTCGGCGATTTGCTTAAATAAGCCCCTAAAATCTATTTTAATAAAAAAAAGCATTATCAACTCATAAAGGGTGTTCAATTTGTGAATAGTCTACATCAAAAAAATTCAACATTAAGCATGTTTAGTTTATTAAATAAGCATTTTTATAAATCGCAAGCTAAATTGGTCATTCACAGCAACTCACCAAATCGCTAGTATTTACCACCTTTTAACATTTGAATTTCGAAATTAATCGAATTTAGTTTTGAGGTGTATAAAATAGCGATTTTTGTGTTAAAATGCAGATAAACAAAAATAAGATTAATTAGCAGTTGTTTTTGCGTTGTTATTTTGCTTATTTAAAGTAGGGAAAGCATCGAACAAATGTCAAGAGGGACTTTTTTTTTCTCCCCCACCTCCTGGGGGACTCGAACCACGACCCCTTCGTTCTAAGACGAGTTGATGCTTTTGGCACGGCCGCTTAGCCGACTTTACCATCCGGTGTTAATTGTTAGGGGCAACCAGTTGCAGTATAAGAACTCAGCCTGCAAAAATCTCGCCTCTTATACTGCAAACCGGATGACGCTCGATGGTAAAGCGGTGATGTATGTGTTTCAGTACGCGGAAGGTACTGAGCTCAAGTCCCAGTAGCCGCGTTCTAATAATTTACATTTATATAAGTTTTTCAGATTCAGAAAGAAGAAAATTTTAGTAACTAAAACAAGATTGTTGGATTAAGATTTAAATTGAGAATATAATCTTGAATTAAGATTATCTCGTCTCTGTCGATTTCTGACACCGTTTCGTCTCGTTTCAAGACTATAATCTTCGTTTTAGATTGCTTTTTTTCTGAGTGTATGTATATCGTCTGATTAAGAAGGATGGTCCGATGCGGATCCAAGTCGGCTGCAGTTTATCGTCTCCTTACGTATGTGCTTCTTTCCTAAATCTTCGAATGCCATCTGTCGTGCTAGATGCATTTGCGGGCGGCAAATTTGAATTTTTTGTAAGCGAAATAAATAAAAATTAACTCAGTTGAAGAAAATTCAGTTAGTTGTTTTAAACGCAAACGAAGCACATGCTTTACTTTTCAACATATTATAATATTATAATCGCATGAAAAGGCTTACTCTAATTTGCCCTTGCGGGGTGTCTACCCTACGCATTCAAGTTCGAAAGGGTTTGTGTACAAGCTTAAAAAATGAAATCGCTCGAAGTTCTGTGGCATGGCGAAAATTTTCTGGCGATTTAACAATTCGCTAGAAGCCAAAATCTAGTTTCGTAAGATTTCGACAGGTCTCTATGATGGGTCGCACTCATATAACGCCTATGCTTGCAAAAAGCCATGATTGCAGATCATGATTTTTCTAAAAAATGCAAGCGTAAACACCAAATCATGGTATATTTTTGTACACACGCATTTTAACTATGGTTTTTGAGAAAAACCATGATCTAAAAAAAAAAAAACAGTCTGGCAACAACTGTTCTGTCAGTTTGAACCAAATATAAATTGCAACGAAACAGGAAATCCAATTGAAGCCAGTGCACAGCAGACGAAGAAATTATATCAGGTAAAACGCAACAATGAAACAAGTGGTGCCACCAGGAAGCTGAACCAGTGGCCGACCGCGCAATTGATTAGCAGGCGAAACCGAATACCATGCAGCTCCTGAGGCTACCATGGGCAGACATCGCAACGCGTTGCCAGGCTCCAAGTAATAACAGTTTAAACGTTCGCAATTAATTAATGATTATTTCATTTACGATGAAAATAATCTATTGCAAATGCTAGAGGACATGTCAAATGACGTCAAAGATGGTTTTGATTCTGGATTTTGCATCAGCATCCAGTAGTCCGCAAGTTCACTTGAGTAATGCTGCATAGAAATTTATTGGCATTTGACCTGGGCTATATGCCTTTCACGTTTTAAGGTCTTCATGCGCTAATTTCTTCACTCCAGAAGATTGAGTACTAACTTTGATGTCAACCTATGCCGTTGAATAAAAAACATTTTCTTATTTGTTCTTTCCATTTTAATTCCTTGCAAATCTTAATCATCTTGGATGTGGACGAAGTCGCAGCGGGTTCAGCTAGTACAGTATATATATTCTTGGTCAGCATAAACAGCAGAGTAGATATAGCCATGTTCGTCTATCTGTCTGTACACAGAGAAAACAAAATTGGCTGCACGGCGCATGTAGATACGTCAAATCTAAACGAAACGTATTGCGCCCTGCTAAATAGCACACGCAAAATGTAGAATAGAAAAGCTGCACGTAACGTGTAGAAATTAAAAATCTTAACGCCGTGTGTAGAAAAACTAAATGCTGCATGTGCAAAAGCAAAGACTGCAAACGTGATTTTCGGTTTTGCTAAAAAATTTTTTGCTTAATTTTTAAACAATTTCAAAAATCGGCAAAAAAGAAAAAATGTGAACATAAGGGCTTTTAAAAAGTTGATTTCTCAGGTTTGGTTTATCGGACAGCTCTCGTGTTGGATATTGGTGAATAGTATTTAACTGTATCGTATGCAAAATCCAAATTTAAAAACTTTTTAAATTGCTTAATCAGTATTTAGTAATTGTTGCTTAAGCTTATATATCATTTTTTCTTAGTGATAACTCACCATGATATAGGTGCTAAGACATATACATTTTATTGCCCTAAACATAACTTAGAATTACAGGTGCTTTCCAAAAGATTTAGACTTTTATAGTTTAAAAGATATACATTTTTGAAGCTTATAAACAAATAAAAATATGCCCTTAATATAAAGCTTTGCCACGAAGTCCGTTTTAAAGCTATGTGATTCGAAACTTAGGCAATTAAGCTTTATATTTATCAAGCTTTACAAAAATGTCCACTTCTTGCTCAGATACGAGCGTCCATATCATATCTCGGTTTTTTGCAAAACCGAAAATCACGTTTTTTTGGGAGTGTCAAGATCTAATTTCGTGATTTTGTGTTTATTTAAAGCCGAAATGATGAATTCTAAATCACCGTTCGGTGTCAAAAACGAATGACACCATATTGATGATTTACAATAAGAAGCTAAGAATGTTCACAACCAATTACTTGGCGAGCTGAGCGAGTTCAAGCGAGAAAGCATGGTCCTCCCCTTCTACTCTGAGATTGAAGCATAGAGAAATAACACAGTGCTACAAATTTCAAAAAATTGGTATTGGCACAGCGTACGCTGTAGAGCAGTTCGCGTATAGCACTTCCTCATACTTGGTTTTCCTCGGGGACCCCCAAAATCTGAAGTTATGGCCCAAAAACCGTTAACTTCATATTTCTGCGCATATAGGTATAAGGTATAAGGATATAAGGAAGGAGATATATAAATAGGTATTGCCGTCTTCTCCATCAAAATTTGGTTGCTTTGGCACTTATCATATCTGAGTTCCGCCAATATAGGTCCTTTGGTACATGGTATACGCATTGAAAATAGAACTTCAATAAAAAAGGCGCCTACACTCAAGCGGACACGACAACAAACGATTTGGCTATGATATGCGGAATTTGAAATCATATGCTTGGAACATACGCTAAAAAATAAAATAAATAAGAAAGTCGGACCAGCCCGACTCTAATATTTTCATCCAGGCCCTATAGGGTAACAGCACTCGAACAGGAATAATCTTAGTCCGAAATTGTCAAACAAATATATAAACATTTATGTGATTATATGAAAAACTATATTTAAATTTCCCACCAAACTTTGATAAAGTGTACTTTGGGGGGCATTAATGTCAATCAATTTTCTGTTAACACACTTAAAAAACATACTAGATTGTCGAAATATGCTTAGATATCCGCGAATAACTTTGTCATCAGGTAATCAAATTCAACGAGAGAACATTTGTTCAACGGAGAATTAAATGGGCTCTTATAATAATTTTTAAGGAGAAATCGCATTGTATAAAATAGTTAAGCCAGTGGTGGCCAAAGTAGGAATTTATAATAAAAAGTTGAAAATACCAGATCTGTAACCTGCGTTTTTCAGCCATCGCGTTAAATCTCTAAAGCCATTGAATATAATATAAAAGAACCTTCTCGTCGCAATCAGAATAAGCAAAATCAGACGGTCCATTCGCGAGTTATTTCAATTTAAGTCAGCCAAATGAGCAATTAAACGGTTTTTGGGCCATAACTTCAGATTTTGGGGAGAGAAAAACCAAGTATGAGAAAGTGCTAGACGCGACCAGCTCTACTACGTAGGCTAGAAATGATAAAGATCGGATGAACGATACTCAAGTTATGAGCAAAAAACGACCAGTTAACACCCCCTAGCCCCCACCCACCCATAACCACAGCATTCTGTTCAACAGAGGCAATCTTAGTGAGAGAGAGAGATGAGCACGTATAACTCGTGAGCAAACGCGAGCTGCGACATTAAGGGTACAGAATATGTTATAGTCGGACTTGACCGACTTTCTTTCTTGTTTTTTTTTTTTTGTGTAAGTTAAAATTTAGGATTTCTACACGTTTTGACCCGGATTTTCAACCCTTAACGTTAATGTAGGTTTTGTGCACGCCGCGTTTAGTTTTCTCATTTCAACACGTGGCGTGTAGCTTTTGTGCAGACGGCATGCAGAAAAGCCACAAGCCACGTATTGAAATGAGAAAGCTAAACGCGGGGTGCAGAAAAGCCCGATCAAAACGTGTAGAAATCCTACATTTTCGTGTAGAAGAGCTGGAGTAACCAAATTTTAAATACATACTCCTTTTGTCTGCATGCAATTCAAGCTTGATTCAAATATGTGCCACGCTCCCACAATTAAGATATCGATCTCAAATTTTAAACTTAGAATCTATGAAAGTTGTATAAAGATCGGTGATCAACCTTATCTTACGCTCTAGTCATATATTTAGGATCAGTAGGCGCTTTCTGTTAATAAAAAATATGTTGCCTACTTTTCGGCCTTTCCTTATGAACCGCAACTTTTGTTATATAAATTAGTAGTAGTATTTATTTATCAATTTTATAATATGTGTTAACAAAATGCACGTACTGACTTTAATATAAATAAATAATGATATGCTTCTCGGCACTTGACTTCCCCGGTCGTCCCGAGATATGAAATCGTTCACCGGTAATGGTGCGTGTAAGAGGACCCCTCGTAGGAAATTAACTACATAGATTGACATTAACAATAATTCAAAAATAAACCAAATATAATACATTAGTTGAGGTTACAGAATATTAATTAATTAACATTAAACAAATAAACACTCCCGTTTAAAAATCCCCTATAAACTCCTGCCTATATTTGGTGGCCTCCCTTAGATATGAGATTAAAGAGGGCCAATTGGACCCGTTCATTAAGTCAAGCATTTCCCTTCTCTCTAGAGTCCATTTGCCGAGGTGCAGTACACGGTGCTCACCTAGAATTGGACATCGCGATATGAAATGTGCTACATCTTCTCTTTCATTCATATTGCATAAGGTGCATCGGCTTTCCGTCGTTCTGTGTGGCATATAATTTAGTCTGAGCACTTCAGTTCTTGCACGAAAAATAAGCGATATTGCATATGTGTTCACATCATCCCTAAAATAATTCCGTTCACATAGTTTGTACTCTAGGCGCTTGTATGTAAATCGTGTATCACTCTGCCTTGAATGCAGCTCGAACTCATTTTTTTCTCCAGCGTCAATCTTCTGTAATAGTTCTGTTTGCCACGCTTTCCAAGTTCTACTGTCATTTGAGTATGTACTTATGTTGTGGTATAATATCCCATTCATGGAAAAACTGTGATCGGTCTACCAGAAGTTGTTCAACTATGATTTTTGGAAGCCGTGAAGTGTCCATCAGCATCGCTTTGCTTATATAGTTGAAGTGCAGCTGTAGGATGTATTGGAGGCACGTTTCAATGTATATGACGTAGTTCGGGGTGTTTAGAGGCAGGTTAAAGATCTTTTTAATGTAGAAACGAAGCAATCGCTAAATCCCCAGACTGGGGCCGCATAACACATAATTGCCACATCCACATCCAGGGGAAGTGGCTAAAAACAGTTTATATTTGGTGCTGTTGTTGACTTTCTTCTTCCCAAGCCGATGCTCCCAGGTGCTATTAATAGCGACTTTGGCGTCTGCAAATTTCTGTGCCAAATGTTTCTTAGATGCCATATTTGAAGTCAGTAACACGCCTTGGTATTTGTACTCATGTACAGTTTCTAGCAACACCCCGTCTAGTGACCATTCAACCGCTCTGGCGCTTCGTCCTCTTCCATCCTTTACTACCATTGTTTTTGACTTCTCGATATTTATCCGAAGACTGCCCATCTGACAGTACCTACTAAGAGCATCAATCATTTGTTGCATCACCAGTGGGGTTTCCGCCAATAGCACAAGGTAGCACCTTAATCCGTCGAGATCCGAACTCTTTTGCCGCGCCCCCGCATTTTGTAAAAAACGTTATATCTGCCACAGTTTTGTAGTAAGGTGGTTCGTATCTTCTAGAGATCTTTAGTATTCAAGAAGAAATGATTAAGATCGGATGAACTATACTCAAGTTATAACCAAAAGAAAGTTCACTGTCGCAGCGCAGCAGCAGCACTGCTACTGCACTTGTTTGTTATTAATAGTTTAGGTAAAGAAGTTATGTTTGACCAGCAGCCATACTTCAAATTTCTCTTTCTCAGGTTTTAGACTATATCTGCGAAAGTGTAATGTAAATACGACTGTATTTCCTGTAAGTTTTTGGGAATAAAGACACCCAGCTGTCCAGTTTCGGTACCGGGCGCCCCCCCCTTGCGCCACAGGCGAAACAGCAGGGAAAGCGTAAGCGAAATTAATTAAACGCCGGGCGGCAAGAGACGACTCTCATCGTCTGGTATAAAGGACAAAATGTGGTGGACCTGGCGCTGTCAGTGGGCGTGGACCAGAACGGACGTGACGCCAAGCGAGCGAAAGAAATAAATTTCATCGACCCATATACAACTGTGCCGGGTACACAGAAAGAAACGAATTGAACTGAAATTGTGCTAAATATTGAATTATTCATATCATTGGCTTGTTTTTTTCCTGTGTAGAAACTAACCTGCCCTCCCCCCTTTCTCTCTTTGCTTTGTTTTAGTTTGCCGCCTCCTTCGCCGGCGCATACCCCCACCAAAGGTTTCGATGGCAACTTCAAGCTGGAACCAAATCTCAGCGTGAAGGATTTCGCTCCACCAGCCACAGAGAACGGCAATGGTGGTGCAGGTGGTGCTGCTGACTCTGGTTCGGTGGCCTCCGCCTCGATGGCCACACCCACTCCGCCAGCGCAACGTAAGCGCTACAAGAAGCGGGTGCAGTTCACCACAGATGCGCTTAATGGGTTTGCGGCTGGTGGCAAGGCCAAGGGCTATGCGAATAATGGTAATGGAAGTGGAAATGGCAGCGGGAACTTTGCCAAGTCCAAAAAGCAAGAGGCCAAAGCAGCAGCAGCTGCTCTCAAGGCGGGAGCTGTGGCTGCCGCAGCCGCAGCGGCTGCCTCTGCCGCCTCACTGCCCGAAGTGCTAGACTGTCGCATAGCCGAGAAGATTAAGAGTGAGCTGGAGGCCAGTAGTAAGGAATCGTTGCCGAATGCCTTGTGCCTAAAGAAGGCGGCGGCTGCTGCGGCTGCAGCCTTGGCCAGTGAGGAGGAGGATGAGGAGGATGAGCTGCAACAGCAGCAGCATCTGTTAGGAGCTGCCTGCGGCAGCGATGCGGTTGATGCAGCCACAAATGGCCAAATGGGCAACTTCCATGTGCGCTCCAAGAGTCAAAGCAAATCCAAGTCGCAGTCATCCAAAGCAGCTGCTGCCGCTGCCGCTGCTGCCGCCGCTGCTGCTGCCGCCATGATGCCACCCAACTCTTATGATGAACCCGAAGATGAATCTATAGCCCCCAGTGCCGGCGGTATCGAGGATGACGACGACGATGATGAGGAACTGGACGAAGAGGCCTTGGCCCGTGAGATGAAAATGGAGCAAAACTTTGTCGAGGAAGAGGACGAACATGATATCGCCTTTCGTTCGCATCAATCCTGTCGCGATTGCTCCATCTCGCATGACCACAAAATGTGCCCATTGCGTAATGCCTGCGGCAATGTCACCGATGCAGTCGATCTGGCCGAATGGATAGAGCGACGCAATCTGGAGGCCTTGGCCAAACTCAAGGCGGATGCCCAACGCCAGGCCAAGCGCAGTCGACCGCGTCATCATGACGATGAGGATGATATGGAGGATATGGACATGGATGAGTCGTCACAATTGTCCGAGCTGGAGACCAAGCCCCTGATAACCTTTGCCGAGGCCTCGGTGCCCGCCGAATTCGAGCTGCACAATGTGGAGCCGAATGTCACGGGTGTTTTTGCCCGCACCGAGGTGAGAGCGTTCACCAAGTTGGGTCCCCTCATTGGCCAGCCGGTGCAGACGGGCGAGGTGCGTGAGGGTAGCGACATGAAATGGATTTTCGAGATGTGTGAAGCGGGCGCCGACAAATCCTATCTGCTGTGCTGTGACAATCCCAATGCGTCCAATTGGTTGCGCTTCATCCGCCCGGCGCCCACCTATGAGGAGCGCAATGTCAATTTGGTGAGCATCGATAGGCAGGCGTATTTTGTCAGCTGTCGGGAGCTGCGCAATGGCATGGAACTGCTCTATTGGAGCGATGACTGCAATACCATGTGGCGGAAAAAGCATACGGAGAAGATAAGTGAGTAAAAAATATGTGAACGTACATTTTAATTTTTAGTTTTCACTTTTGCAGAAGAGAATTTGATTCAATTTTGTTTCCGCTTTCGCCTGAAGTTTGCGGAATCTTGAAGGCATAACTCAATTGTTGCTTCTATGACTAAAACCATGAAAATTTTTCCACTGAATCCGATCGTTTCTTTGATATTAATACATATGTATGTTATAAGGGCACGTAGTGGTCCTTTGCGCCCTCGTAGTACGCCTTGTTTTTCGCCCGAAATGCTGTAATAAGACGAATAATTTTATGCTTGAATCAAGTACAAACGGTGTCAATATTACGAAAATACTTGATTTAAGTAAAAAATTCGTATATCAAATACAATTTCTTAATCCCGAAATACTTGATTTAAGACTATTTCCGGATATATTAAGTATAATTTTCGGTTGTAATGGTCTTAAGTACAACCCGATTTACTCTTAAAATAAGTAAACCATATTCTTTATTGAAATTCTTAAATCAACCTCAATACATTCTTGCAGAGGTCGCAAAAATCGGTCCCCCGAAATCGACAGCTTTTGTGCGACCACATTGAAAAGAGGTACCGAAAAAACCTTTAACTACGCTGTCTGCTACTATTTGGAGAGGAGAGAATCACATTTTTTTTTTTTAATTTTCCTCTTGGGTCTTTTTGGCACCGTTTGGCAAAATTCCCGCATTCAAAAGGTCTACTTCGTATGTATGCATCAGTGTGTGTAAGGCTCGGTTTACGACATGAATGTATGCGACTAACTATATGCGCTCTCTCGCTCTCTCTCGCATTGACTCTCTCTCTGCTTATGTTAAACTCTGGCGCAACTCTTGAGTCTGCAATCTTTTCAAATAACATTTTGACAGTTTGGTCTTCGAGAAGCATGCAATTTAAGACCAATTGACTGAGTTGGTCCTGTTATTCGATTGCTGTCAGACCGAATAATGCTGTGTGGTCAACCACAGCCACTTAACAGTGAATGCGATAACAGAACACATTTGGTTGAGAGAAGCCCGAGCCCGTTTTTGCTTTGGGTTTTCTGAACTGAATAAAGAGTTGAGAGCTATTTACGAGCTATGCATTCTTGAAACAAAACAAAATTCCTAATTGTTTTTAAGACTGTATTATTATCACTGTATTACATCAAATTAGGCTGGAAAAATCCAAAGGAAATAAATTAACCAAAGACTAAGATGGTATTACTCTAGGCCAGAAATGTACCCTCACTCCATAACCAAAGTGTTGGAACCAGGAGGGAATTTGAAGTGCAGATAAGACTTAAAGTATTTCGCATTAACCGTTGCACACTTTTTGGTGTTTGCATTGTAAATTTATTTTGTCCTCATTTTTGTACATATTTTGTACTTGAATTAAGAACGTGCAATACCTACATTTTTCGGCTATCTATAAGTACGTAAAGTACTTGATCCATGAACTTTTGTTCTCATTTTAATAACATAAACGAGCGTATATTGGTTTTATAATGTTTCGTACTTAATTTAAGTGTTTCCAATAAATGTAAAGTACAAAATGGTGTAAACTCTATTCCGATCCACCAAGAACTCTGTCAGTCGTTTTTTTCTGAGTCTACCAGTATTCAAAGTAGAGAAAACATCTCATTTCTGGTTCGGGGCTCTAACAGCTCACTGCTTCGCAATGACTTCTGTAGAACCCACAAGTGAGTGGATACATACTTCATTCTCTTTGCCACTGCCCAGCTTTTAGTAGATAACGACTCGAAACACCTCTCTAAAGTATCTGAAATAGTGATTGCGTCTCTATTTAAATTTGTATCCTTCTCACAATGGTTTAGACGGGAGGAATCCGTGTCGGAAGCAGTTGTATCGGTTGACCAAATCATACAGCTTCCATACACAAAAAAAAACCGTCCAAAACCCTACACAAACGTACTTCTTTTTGAACGATTTCGTTCATAAATTTTCGTCCAGAAGCTAGCTCCACGTTTTCGAAAAATATAGGTACACACAAAGAAATCTGTGTGTAAATTTAACCGATATTCTGGGTTAGAAATGCGCCAACCCACAAAGTTGGTAAAATTAACCAAATTTTACAGTACACTCAGAAAAAAATGACCGACAGAGTTCCAGATCGATCGGAATAGAATTTATACCGTTTTGTACTTAATATTTCAAGTGTGTTTTGTTCTTGGACGTACTTAAACTAAGTACGATACATTCTAAATTAGAAAAACGACTGATAATATTATTAAAATATGAACAAACGTTCTTGAATCAAGAACATTTCGTACTTACAGTTAGCGAACAATTTTCAGAAAGTATCGTTCTTAGTTCAAGTACAAACTTTCTGGGATTGAGGACAAAATGAACTTACAATTCAAGCTCCAAAAACTGTGCTACGGAAAATGCGAATTGTTTTAAGTCGAATCTGTTCTTAAAATTCCCTGCCGGCTCAAACACTTTGGTTAAGGAGTGAGTGGAGATTTCTGACCTACAGTCTTTGGTTAATTCATTTCGTTTGGATTTCGATATAATACAGAGATCAGTTTCAAGAACAAACTGGAAAAAGCCTAAAATTTTATAGGCCAAAAACATTTTGTGAAGCATTATTTTGTTTCAAGAATGATTTGGGGTAGACTTTAGAATTAATAATACTTCGATGAAGAAAATTTTGCAGTTATTTTGAGAGAAAATCGGGCTATTAGCATACTATTTAAGTAAATCAGTCTTATTTCAAGTAAGACTTTTTCAATCCCGAAATACTTGTTTTAAGACCGTTTCGGGATATTCCAAGTATATTTTGAACTATTATAAAATCTCTTTAGTTATGACCAAGACTTTTTCAATCCCGAAATATTTCGGGATTGAAAAAGACTTACATGAAATAAGACTGATTTACTTGAGTCAAGTATTTTCGTACCTACCGTACTATTGACACCGTTTGTACTTGATTCAAGTACAAAGCTCTTGGTTTTTTTCTGAGTGTAGCTTTTTAATAAACCTTTACGTAAAGAGAACTATTGCTATAGTAAATCTAACCGAAAACTTCGCTTAGAAATGCTTCAACCCAGAAAATTAGTAATATTTACCGATGTTTACAGTAAGTACTATTCTTATTGTGTTCACAGCAATTTTACCATACAATTAGTAATTTGACAGCTGTTACTCAACTGTAGAATAGTAGGGTGGAATACTATTTTAGCTGTTACAAGTTGCCAATCTACTTGAGCTCATCATCATCAATCCCAGAGCAGAAGAGGCAACCCCACTACCCAGATCCACCAATTTTGGTTCTGAAACATTTGTTCGAATTAAACATATTTTTATTTTAAATTAAAAATGTTTACTTACTCTGGGGGGACTCGAACTCGGGGCCCCTTGGAGTGAACACGATTGTAAGGACGTCTTTACCAGTTACACTAAGGCGCGCGTTAATAGCAACGCGTCTAACATATTACTTGTATTGAATCTGCCTAAAAACATGCACGAAAAATTTCTTAAATATCGCAGAAATGAGACCACTTGTAATCCTCAAGTTCAAATTCAGTGAAAGTACAATATAAATATAAGGGCCAAACTAAAATTTTCTCAATCAACAATTTTTGCGGTTAGATTTACTGTCGGTAGAGCCAAAGCTGGGAATGCTGATTACAATTTGTTTCCATTCAATTATTTAACATAGCTAAATACTACTCAAGCACTAATCAATTAATTGATTTAAATAGTGGAACTTTTCAATTACTATTAAAGCCTGTTGAAATTTGTTTACATTTTAGCTCAACTATTTTTTCAAGACAATTGAAATTTAATTGAGTTTTTCCATTAAAATTTAGAACTAGTTGAAAAATCAAGCTTTCAGTCAATTATTAATGGCACTTGAACCCAGTCAAGTGTCAGCTGATATATATTATATTTATTTATTCCCCTTCCATTAAACTTTTGCTTGGGATATTTCCCATCGGTTAAATTTTGAATTGGGATTTTTCACACCAGCCAATTTTTGCTTGTGATATTTCACTTCAATTAAAATTTCAATTGGGATTTTTCATCAGCAGTAAATATTTACTTATGTCGAATACAAATACAAAATACAAAATATTTTAAGTACTGTGAAGTCTTGTATTTTTTATTTTATTTTTATTTAAACAAAATTTTGAATTCTGCTAATGAACATTGATTCATTTAATAATTTATTTTTTTATTAAAAATTTTTTTATTCAAATGAAAAATTATTGTTTGCCTTTAATAAAACCAGCATTTCAAAATGTTCATCGGTTCTCGGTTTTTGCACTTTTTTGTGGGGCTATAATGAAATTTAAATTCAATCGAATGTAATTACAAATGTAGTGAATTATTGTAGCTTACAGTAAGAAGTGTCGAATAATAAAAATTGATCATCAGCATGATAAGAAACTGTTATTTCGAGTTTTGGGTCATCGCTATTTGGCTCATCGTCAACCTGAAAAGGCTCGCAAAAGCGCACAAACATTTGCTTAATGTCCTCCAAAGTTGTTAAGGGTGCAGTTTCCTGCAAAAATGTGAGAACCCGAAGCTTTATGTTTGGGCAAGAAATTGCCGCCACGATCGCGTCTTTAGCACCTTCCGCTATAGTAAAATAATCTTTAAAACGATCCTGGAGCGATGCACCCAATTTTTCGCAAGCGAACGCCAGGCGATTAACATCAACGCATGTTTGCAGTTGCTGAAGTTTCTTTTTTAACGAAACAATAGTTGGAACAAAATATCCAAAATACATTCGCTCTTCAGATTCCAAGAAATCTAAGGTTGATGCTATCGGCGTCATTAATGTTACATTGCTGTTTAAGTACTCAAAATCTTCAGCCGAAAATTCAGTGATGTTCAAGCGCATGTTGAGACCATTTACTTCTTCTTTAAATCCCAACAGTTGCTTTGCGCAATCATAGAGCGAATTCCAACGTGTTACAGTAGGCGTTTAATTGAAGCGAAATATCCCAAGCAAAAATTGGCTGGTGTGAAAAATCCCAATTGAAAATTTTATTGAAGTGAAAAATCCCAATTGAAAATTTAATCGATGGGAAATATCCCAAGCAAAAGTTTAGTGGGTTTAAGTCCCATTAATAATTGGCTTAAAGCTTGATTTTTCAAGTAGTTCTAAATTTTAATGGAAAAACTCAATTAAATTTCAACTGTCTTGAAAAAATAGTTGAGCTAAAATGACAACAAATTTCGAAAGGCTTTAATAGTAATTGAAAAGTTCAACTATTTAAATCAAGTAATTGTTTATATCTTCAATAACTCCATTATTTAAAAAAAAAATTTTTTTTTATTTAAGCGACTGGTTAAAAAAAATAATCAGCATTCCCAGCACTGGGTAGAGTTAACCCGTGTAGCAATAAAATTCATTTAAAAAGTTATGCTATTTGTGCGGTAAAATTTACTTGTGGCTACAGTTAAAATTGCTGCAAAAACAAAGTATGAGATCAGAGTTACTATTTCTATGGTAAAGTTACTGTAGTAGCAGTAACTTATTAAAACAACAAAATATGTGAAAAAATATTTGTAGTTAAATTTACATAAAGTACAGTTGTTAAATGCAAAAACAAAACACGTGCTAAAATGAATACATGAAACTTAGAATTTCTTCGGTAGACTTTACTGTTAGCACATTTACCAAACAACAACAGAACCACATGCATACAAAATTTGGTTCATTTTACCTACCAAATTTTTGTTGTGTGTACTTTCAGGATCGTTCGAATACATGCCGTTTGAGCTCATTCTCATTTTGTTACAGTTTTCCCTTCCTTTTTTTTCCAAAACAAACAAACTACATCAATGACTTTTCATTCGTTTTCCTTCACACAGACTGTGGCGGCTGCAATTTGAAATTCGAACACCCTTTATACTATCGCACACACTGTTCCGTCTTTCATGATCCCTCGATGAGTCTAACCATACGGAAATACCATTGCAAGGTATGCGGCGAGGCGGTGCTGGGGAAGGACAATATCATGAAGCATGCGGCGGAGAAGCATGATGGCAAGGGAGCGTATCAGTGTCAGTTTTGTAACAAGTTCTTTCTGCGTCTCAACTATCTGGAGATGCATCGCACCTATGGATGTGCCTCGAATCCGAATCGATCGCGTCCGGTGTGCGATTTTTGTGGTCGCAAGTTTTGTCAACCGCAGAAGTTGAAGGCGCACATAAAGCGCATGCACAGCGGTAAGTTAAGCATTTAGATAGAGCGTAATCCCAAGTACTACTACTACTACTACTACCACTACGTAAACCATGTAACCAAAAGTAGCTGTGTGAATATCGTAAGCGTATATCGTATAGAGCGTAACTAACTACTAACCAAATGGCATCGAATGTTGGCCTAGCAGCGTATACATTATATATAGATACTTAACTATATTGTAGGCCTGGTCGCATCTGCTTCTGCACACACACACACACACACACACTCACACACAACTCAGTACCCAATATCGTAAACAGTCGCCTAGCTGTAAACTGTACTAACAAATCTGTATGATAAGCTTAACACAACTACAAAACGCCTCACTCATCTCCTTCTCATTTAAGCCATACAAATTGGTCGATCTCATTTTTCTGTTCTGTTGAATAATGTTTTTGTATAAGTTTACAACCGGATCATCCACCCTTTGCATTGTATACTCGCTTTTAGTGAATGATTTGCCTTGATTTTGTAAATTCTTTAGTTGTTGTGTATAACTTATAATTCTCCTTCTAACCACCCATCCCAATACCCAACTCCTAACCCAGTCTCTAGTCCCCCAAATGCCTCGTGTAATATTTGGGACTCTGTCTCTGTCACTGTCTCTCTCTCTCTCTCTCTCTCTCTCTGTTACTCTATCGTTTTGTGTTTGTTCGTTGTTTGTTCGTTAACTTAATTAATTACTCTGAATTTGAATTTCTGTACTCACTAATTTCCTTTCAAAAATCACCACAATCCGAAAATTTCATTTTCTTCATACAATTTCATTTTAGATATGGCTGAAGTTTTACGAGATTTTCAGTGTAAATTATGTTCAAAACTTCTAGGATCGCGTGCGGCACTGCAGCGCCACTCGAAGGAGGTGCACAGCCGCAACTCAACGGTGGTGAGTTGTCCGCGCTGTCAGAAACTGTTCCAGAATCGTAGCAATCTCAAGATCCATATGCTAACGCACTCGGGTGTGCGGCCGTTTAAGTGAGTATAAAAGTTACTGGGCTGGCAATTTGTTTGGTTAATGGCGTTGATTCAAAAGAATCAGACAATTTTAATGCATTTTAGAGAAGAGAGAATCCTAAAGTCCGAAAATTACGAAACAAAAACTATAAAATAAATGTAGGTTTTTCGGAGCAAATCGGGGTAATCGGAGTATTAAGTAAATTGTTTAAAGTGATCGAAACCGTAACCGAAACCTAAATAGATTTTATGTTGGTTTACCAATAACAATTTAAACAGTACCATTTCGAGTTTAAGATTTTATATTCACCAACTCACTTATACCAGCTATGACTATCCACCATCGCTAACAGCGGCTTCCACCACTAGCAAAATTCAAGCACAAGCAATTTCCCTCGTCATTGTAAACTATGATGGTCAAGGTCACATATAAACCGCACACGTAGATATATTAAAAGAAAACTAAATCAGAGAACTGTAAAAATCACTATTTTCTTGATTGGCTCATACACAAAAATTCTTACTCACATTTAATCAGTCAACAAAACTCAGAGCTGAATATATTCAACTCACAACGTAATCGCATCGAGCGGCTAAGCCAGAGTTATGTGATCCAACGTGTATGTTCATATTTATTCATCGAACAAAACTCAGTATTGAATATAATCAAATGCATACCGGCAAACGCATTGTGTGTTCGATCGAACGAAACTCAGAATTGACTGGCCAGCGCAACGTGAGCAATGCCAGTGCATTCTCTCTCTCCCTCTTTCCATATCTGCCAGCAGCGCCTATGCGTCTTTGCAAGAGTTTATTCATACGAGGCGATTTTCGCTCACTCTAAACCAGCGATGCCCAGCCGTATGCTCTTTGAGTACGTTTTGTTTTTGTAATTGCACCGAAGATAGGAAATCAATGATCGTATACATGCAGAGCGCGACGTATACAAAACGACACACATGCAAACGATTTCGTGTGTGTGCGTTGCGTAGAACAAAAACCGGTCTAGTTCTCTTCTTTGATTGGTGATTGCGAGCGCAAATAAACTGACTAACAAAAATTTCATTATTGGTGTTGGTAGTTTTCCTTGTGAGTATTGGAGAGTGCTCTGTCGTATGCTGCTTTTGGGCATGACTGCTCTAAACAATCCTCGTTGAGCCAAACGAACAATCAGCCGAACTGATTGGAATTAAGTCGAACATGATTATAATCAGAGTGCCAACAATTGGTTCGAATAAAAATCCGCTGCGAACATGTTGAGTATGCAAGTTGGATGAATAGAGCGCGAAGCCTGATTATTCGGGTGTTGAATAATGTGCGAGCGTTTTGTAATCGAACGTAGCCGTTCTCTGTACTAAACACAAGGAATGTCAACAGCTATAGCTCGGATTGATCGCTGTTCATTTTCAATGATAAACGACCATGGGTTTAGGAAAATCATTAAGCCAATTCGGCACGGATTAGTTGAGTATTAGAGATAAAATTTACGTTGTCTCTCAATTTTGAGTGATGTTAAGCGATAGAGTCTACATTGAGATACTGAAAGTCCGCATAGGAAAACACAGTGGTTAGAGCGAGACATACATATACCCAAATGCACTAATTTCTGACAGAAACGGTGTCGACTGCGCAACCGACCAGTCTATATATCCTAGTCTGTGAATTTGGAAAGGACTTGGAAGGCCGCCTTTGATAAATCCTAAAAATGCCAGAGCTGACATAATTTTAAAGCAGCGGTAGGCATGAAGTTCGAGTTTCAAAGCAGTCCAACAACAACAGCTAGGCTCGAGAAACACACTGCACCTGTTGCGCCGTCTGCACGTGCGCCAATACGGATTCCTATTGATTCCTTCTATGCGTTACAAACTTTTGGACAAAATTATAATACACTTTTCAAGTGTAACCGAAATGGCCGGTAACGTAAACGAAATCTATATTTCTTTCAGTTTTATTCCCTGTTTGATCTACGCCCTCCTATTTTTTGATAATCCACGTCGCAAACCAACACATATAATATTATTGCACGATAATTTTCTTGAGTTGTTCAATTGTGGTGCATCAGTAGTTTGTGTGAAAGATGGAAAAAGGAGGCAGCTGCTGACTTGCAGTAGAAAGGCAAAGACTGCTAATTATAGAACCGAAAGGTTCTTGAAACAGCAGTACAGTCGACCAGCTTCCTTTGTGGTGTTGTGTGTTCCTGTTTAAAGTAATGTGCAAACATAACATGAACTCGAGGCAGCTAAAACTTGCTAGCTTGATTACCATAAAGGTTAACGTTAAAACAGTCACATTCGGGTACTTCTAGAGGTTTTCGTTATAAACTTTAGTATTTCAAGTTACAGCTGTTTGACTTTATTTGTTAAGGGGTACAAATATGCACGGCTTATAGATTATATGACTTCTATTTCTCTCACTTGATAAATCAACGACTGACGCGTTCGTGACTGTGGAAATATCCACAACTTTTCTAATATGGGCGCAGCATTTTCGAAGCTGCGAAACCAAACCCGCTAGTCCTGACTATCCATCAAGGGAAGTGTGCATCAATAGCAAATCATATGTGCATGCATATGCAGACATTCTATATTTCGGCAGCAGTAGCAGAGACGATGGCAGAATTTCAGTTAATGAGTGAGCAAATTCAGTCAACGAGCTCTCATTTCTCTGCCTGGGTTTGCTGACTTTTCGATTGCACGTCATTAAAGCCTCTTCCTCTTCAGAACATAATAAATGTTAACATACAAATTGCAAAAAGCGCCTGAGTGCTCTGTGTAATAAAGAATTTGCGGTAAGCATGCAAAAAAATTTCTCGCTTTGCTCGTGAAATAATTATGTGTTCATTTTATACACACACATACATAGTTGTGAAATTCACGGCACCAAATTGTCGTACCTGAGTGCGATCTAAAGATATTCGAAAAAGTTTTGATTTCCAAGAAATGACACGAATATATGTTTTAAACCAGCCAGCTTACAGCGGAGTAGACATCAAACCATATGAAGAAAAGACATTTTCAAACGAAATCATTTGTTGCCAGTAATAAAAATCGCCAATCACATGCATATGTGATATTGCTTCAGTTTAGCCACAAGCTAAATAAGAATTAAGAAATAGTAAAAACGTTGCATTAAATGCTTTTCTTGATGTTATAAGAATGAGCTCTAGTACCGATATACTCAAATGGTGGGATGAAATTTACTATAAATAGCGAGAACAAAAGTACATAAACATTAAACAAATAAACAACAAAACAAACAAATAAAATAAATAAAAGTACATAAGTATCGAACGACTATTTTCTGGGGTAAAACCTATAATGAATCCATTAAGAAACAAATTGGATGCAAAAACTTTAAACGCAATTGATACTTAGATTAATCATATGTAATTTTCTTTTAAATTAAAATGTAGATTTAACCGGTTTGAAACCGGTAACCGAATCGCAAGAGGACCGAAATAAAAACAGATAAACGTAACCGTAGCCTATATGGTAATAACCGTACCGGAACCGTTCATTGTTTTGGTTTTAATACCTGTCTTAGATTGATTTTTTTCTGAGTGTATAAACTAGCCATTTTACTTTTACAAATTTATATGGAAGGAGGCAAGAAAATCTGTGGTTATTAGATCAAGTCTTCACTTTTTAACGAATTGAATTCACTGGACATTGAGTTGTCGGGTTCAACTGCTTAAGCAATTCCGAATTTACTTAAACTGGAGATATGATTGTCACCTTGCATATTGCCTAATTAAATAAGGGTTCAACGTGCAGACGTTTATACGAATATCGAAGCAGAATTCAGAACAAGGCCAATTATATGTTTTCAAACTGATCTGCATGATGAGCGAACTTTTTCAAGTGTATTAAAACTTCGGCACAGACGAATGCACCAATGAATTGTTTAATATTTTTTTACCGTTTTCAGTCAAAATTTAAAGGTTGATCTAAACCTTAATATGCTAGACTGGTATCGATCTATTTGTTCTATTTTTGTTCGAAGTTTTCTAATTGTTTTATTGTAATAAAACTTATGGTGAAAGTGGATCATAACATTATCTACACTGTACCGTTACGATGATTCGGTTCTTTGTCGAACAAAAACATATCGGTTCTGAAATCTAAATATCGGTTAGTGTTTCGGTTTTGGTTCTGAGTATTAATCGTTTATTTTCGGGGTGTAGTTACGGTTCGGTTTTCGGTTTGATTTCCTATAGGGAATATTTTCCGAGCTAATTTCAACTTCGGTTAGTCTTCAAATAAGAAAATGCAACTTAAAGGAACTTTGAACTTTCGCCAGATCAACCAAACTAAAATTGTAAAATTGCTTCCAATTGATTCCCCTTAACCTCTCATTTTTCTACCCCTCTCTCTCTCTATCGTCCAGGTGTGCGGAACCCGAATGCAATGCAGCCTTCACCACCAAACAGTGCCTGCAGTTCCACTACAAGAAGGTGCACAACTACACCCAGGAGCAGATGCCCAAAATTGAGCGGAGTGTGGCCTACACGTTTGATGCCTATTCGGGTGGAATGAAGGTGGACTTTCTGGGTAAGCAGCCACAGCAGCAGCAGTCGGCGCTGGCGATGCCCCAAGCCACGCCACGCCCTAATGCGGCTGTTGTCTCCTCGTTTACAGAGCAAGCACCGCGACGCCGGCGCAAAAGTCTGGAAGATCAGAACTCCATGCTGAGCAGCTCCATGCAGAGTGACACGGAATACAGTGATGACAACATATTCGAGGCCATCAAGAAGAGTGGCAAATCCATCAAGGATCTGTGCCGCAATGAGCCAAATCTGTCGTTGCTTAGTTCCAAGATTTCCAGTATTTTTGGTGAGAAGGTAACCACAGCGGGAGGCGTGGGAGGTGCCGGCTCAGCAGTGGGTCCTCAGGCCGCTCCGAATGGTGGACGGAAGCGAAAGCGCAAGAAGGAACCGCTACTGCCCACCAGCCAATCAGCCCATCAGCAGCAGCAACAGCACCAGCAGCAGCATCTGCAACAACAGCAACAGCAGCAGCAGCAACAGCTGCAACAGTGCCATCAGCAACAGCAGCAACAACAGGCACAGCAGCCGGGCCAAGTGCATCATGAACAGCAGTCGTCGCTCCCTCATTCCCATCAGCAGGCTCAGCCTGGTTCATACCATGGCCATCATGGACTCCATCATGGCCATGCGCATGTTCATGCCCAACACCATCAGCAACAGCAGCAACAACAGCAGCAGCAACAACAGCAAGCGCAACAGCAACTCCACGGCGATCCCGACGACGAGGAGGATGTAGTGCGACTGGAGCAAGTGCGTCGCAAGCAGAATGCGCAGCTCAGTCTGGTCGAATCCTTCCTCACCACCACCGCTCAGCGTTTGAGTGCCCAGCAGCAAGTGCAGCAGGTGGTGGCAGCCGCCGCTGCGGTCTCGGCCATGGCCGGAGCTGGGGGATCCGTGGAGGATCATCCGGCCAAACTGGGTCATATGATGGGACACATGGGTGTGGCGGGCATGGATGACGATGACGACGACGATGACGAAGAGGATGAACCGCATCCACATTCCCACCAGCACTCACACCACCCTCACCATCCGCACACGCATCCACATCAGTCGCATCCGCACCCACATCCGCATCTGGCTCACACCCATCCGCATCAGCATGCCCAGCAGACGGATCCCGGTGATCCGGGCGGCTACCGGCATGCGGCGGCCATGAATGCCGCCGCTCTTGGCCAAAATCTGGTGGTCAGCAAGGGCAGCAAAAAATGGATTGGCGCCGACGACCGCCATTTGAGTGATCCCACCTCCGAGGTGGCCAATGAAGCGGCCTCTGCGAGCGCCGCGGCCTGCGGACAGCTGGCAGGTGGTGCAGGCCCTGGCCAGGATTTGGGCTTTGCAGTGCCACCCACGGCCGTGGATGAGCACAGCAAACTGCTGGGCCAGAATCGGGACTTCCTGGCGCGTCTCATGAGCAGCGCCAGTGCCAGTCATGCCCATCAGCAGCATCAGCACAGTGCGCACAGTCGGGAGGAGGACGAGAATAGCTCGTTCCTGGATGTGGTGGAATCAAATACGGCCGCAGCGGCAGCAGCTGCGGCAGCCATGTCCCAATACCATCACAATGCAGCAGCCAATGGCGGCGGCAACGGCCCTGGCGGCGGTGGAGCCGGAGGAGCACTTACACCCACGGGTCCCGCCACGGGTGGAGCTGGCTCTGGCGGTGCGGGCGGTGTGCCAGGCGCTGGGGCTGGCGGACCCTCAACGGAACCCACCCAAATGCAAATGAACTCACTCACCCACTCGCAATCCTTCATGAGCTCCTTCTATAACAACGCCAATGCAAGACTGAGCGGAGCCGGCGTGGGAGCGGGCTCCTCCTCGGCCAGCATGCTGGTAGAAGCGGCACTCAACTCGGTTGGCAATATGATTGACAGCGAGAGTAGCGACCTGAAGGTAAGCGGAATTAACAGGACATTGACAGTAGCCTGTTAAGTTAACAGCTGCTGTTATCATACTGATGTTATCAACCAAACTCTTTTCAGGTACCCACCGAGAATCACATCAACAGCGACAGTCCCATGAGTGCTCACGTCGATGCGGAAACCCAACGCTTTGGCCCCGGCAGCGGTGGTGGTGGTGCCGGCGGCGGCGGAGGAGGCGGCGGCACTGGTGCCGGCACTTCGGCCGCCAATGGCTCCGGCATAGGTGGCGCCATGGACAATCTGGAGAATGAACTGAAAATGATGAAAAATTTGGGCAGTTTCCCCATGCAAATACCACCGCTGCCCATGTTCCAGGGTGCCTGCAACATTTCACCCAGCGCCTCCACGCCCACCAATCCGCAAAGCAATCAGAACCAGAACGATGTGGATGTGGATGCGGGCAGCACACCGCAACGACCTCAGCATCCCGATTCTGATGGCTTCTCATCAGCGCATCATCGTACACCGCCCTCGCCGCCGCCCATTTCACCGGGTCGTGATTATGGCGGCATGTTTGGGTCAGGTAATGGCAATGGACCCGGTTCAAATAGCACACCTGCGGGCAGCTCCAGTGGCGGCGGCGGTGGTGGTGGCGCTACAGCCGCCGCTGCAGGTGGTGCCAACAATATGTCCGCCTCATCGCCACTGCCCGCACTCCAGCCGCAGCGACGCAATGCCTCCAGCGTGGGCAGCACATATCCCGAGCATGAGCTCATCTCGCCGGCCTCATCGCCGAGCATACCGCGTTACAATTTCAATGGGGACATGATGCGACACAAACGGGCCGTACAGGAACAGGAGCAGCAGGAGAGGCGACACAACATCTCGCGGCACAATCAGATGTCCAGTGACGAGGAGAATAGCATAATGCCACAGAACAGGTAAAGAATTGGAATTATACAAGGTGAAGTCATTAAAGTAGGCTGCCTCTTTTTGGGGTACCAGTTGAATGGAAAAAATCACTCAATAGCAAAGGGGATGTCAACGTGCTCTCACATTTTCATTTTAACTGGTGTCTCTATCTCTCTCATGGTGAGCCAGCCAGCCATAGCTACCAAGAGCCGAAGTTAGCCGTGTTTTACCGCAAACGCGAGCCGAACTCATGATTATGTGAATCGGTGAACATTGCATTGCAAGTAAAACGGCTGTAGTCTACAGAGAGCTCTCTTGCTCACCAACACAAGCACCCTTTTTTGTTCTCTCCATTTGGCCGGCACTGCTCTACCTTGTGTTTTAGACCATGCACTAAACCATAATTTGAAGAAAGAAATCTTTTAACACGTTTGACTGTTATCGATATCAATTCAAAAGCAATCATTACCCGTTTGATGACCAAACCAATTTCCAGACCAATTTCCAATGACTAGTTTATATTTATATCATGGGGGACTAAGCAAGTGAGCGAATTATTGTCGTGTAAGCCTCGTTTACGGGTTTTCAGGTTTTTTGTGTTGTTATTTACACACTATTTACACGGTTTTCTATTTACCATGTCTCTAAAGGGTTTTTATCTATCTGTCTGAGTTCTAGCTACTGCGTTTTACTCTCGGTCTCTTCATTGTTCATTTTATATACAGTGTGATCAAAATTCGATTTCTTAAGAAAAAACACTAAAATAACGATATATCTGTACATATTCACATCATAACGGCTATTTTCAAACAATACCAAAGACTACAGTCGATATTTTGTTAAATTGAGTTCAGTTATTGTGAATGCTTATACAAAATCGATATCGTAATATATTCTAAAGTTCAGTTAAAACTTAATGATATCTAAAAATTGACAGATTCTTGTACCCTGTAACGAGTCTTAACTTTGTTCGAAACTACACTAAACTAGGTTTGAGAAATGTCGTGGCTCGCCTCAATAAACATTGGCTTTCTGTTTTCAGTAGTCTCGCACATATAATAACAAATACTGGAATTTGGCTTAGGTGATACGATACGATACGAAGATACGATTCTTATTTGCTGACTGGCTCCCTTGTTCACCACAAGGCTCTGCTTTCCGTCGTCTCACAACTCTCGCTCACTCGGAATATCGTTGTTCTGTCGCTCGACTTGCCAACCTTTCTCGTGCAGCAGTTGTGTTTCCGACTTGACTACGATTTGTTGGTTTGGTCTGCGCTTGGCTTTAGAGACGGACGCCTCCTGTTGCTATAGTCGCCAGCTTGCCGTACTTCCTACTTCGTTTCTGCCCTCCACTTAATGTTCTAGCACTTATCTGCTATTCTGTTTCTTGCTCCTGTGATTCGTGTCTTCGCACAATCCTGGCGTGATCCGTTGATGGCACTGATATTATGACCGAAACTGGCGTACTCGCACTCACTTTGATTTTCCGTATTAAGGCTGGATTCCAGATGACATAAAAATTTATTGCGGCACAATACTTCACACAAATACGACCGCTGTGTAATAGCATTCAGATTTCAAAACATTTCAAAAGTGTTTCTATTCATGTGAAGTTCGACATAAACATTTATTTTCGTGCGTTCTGGAAATAGGCCTTTACACTGACTGCCTGATCGCTGGCAGTCAGGGCTTTTTATAAGCCTCCGTCCATCTCTTGCCCATTCGCCATCCTTCCGTTAGAACCGCTTGCCGCAGTCGGTCTGCTGCCTAGCAACTGCGATTGCTCCATCTGTTCCTCTCCATGGTCCTCTCTTCACATCTATCAGCCCTCATTCACTATCCATGCACTTGAGCCCTTCTCGAACATTCCATCCCGTTAACTTTCACCTTGCTCTCACCCGTTTCGTGCCTGCGCTTAACGGATTCTTAGACCCGCCAATCACCGCCTTTGCTGCCTTTTCATCTCCGCTCCGCAACGCTCCGTTCACCCACACTTTCACCTCTCTCTCCGTGAATTCGCCGCAAACTCCTCACTCCATTACGCAGCCACTTGTGAGGCACTTTAGTTACTCACAACCCTTTTGTGCTTTTTGAAAGTACCATCGATTTATTCGATATCACAAAATATCCTAAAATGTGTAATGTCAATTTTACCTACTTACAATTAAAATTGTTTAACTTTTGAGGGTCAGGGGACATTTTTGTGCTTCTTCAGAAACATTATCGATATATTCGATAACACAAAAAACCATTCAATATTACTTAAATAAAAGTCTTAGTCTGAACTTGGTCACTCACTTAACAAGTGATAAAAGAACCCAACTTTATTTTGCCCTAGAACTTTTTGTACTTAAAAAGCCAATTATTGTATACATATATAGATATTTTAAAAGAACATCAGATTGAATTTACAGCCATGTTCCGGTTTTCCCTAAAGTGAATTCCAAGTTTTTACATGTTCTGTTTTCTATTAATCAAGGAAATCTATTTCAAAACTCGACGAATTCAAATCAAAAAGTTTTAATCTTATTAACCCAATCAATTTGATACAACAGCACATTTAACCAATTCGAACTCGACAATTTTTGTCGAAAGTGAAAACCGGAAGAGGCTTGTTTGATTTCTTATAGAGCAATCCAAATTGCTTGCCTTTTGATTGTCAGTAGTACTTTCTGTGCTTTGGAAAAGCATTATCGATTTATCGACATCTCGAATAATCGGCATTTTTTCATGCACGAGATGTGCATGTTTAACAATTAAAAAATGGTGCGTTATAATTCCCAACAGAACTTTCTGCTATTTAATAGCTTAATCGATGTTTTCGATATTACAATAAATCCTCAAAGACTTTTATCATAAGACCTGTTGGTACTTTTATTCAAATATAAATTGCTCATGTAAGTTATATTCAACAATTTGTAAACAGAATTAAAGACTTTTCTGAACTGCTTAAGATATCACTAAAAATCAATACAATTTGTGGTGATATTTAAAAAAATTTTACTAGTCAATCAGTTGTTCTATAGATTAGAAGTTTATTTAAGGTACTTGTAGTTATCGGCATTGTTATCGATAAATTACTCATGTAGTTAAATTTAAATTTCGCTATACCAGCCGTTGCATTTGTGGTTATCGGCAAGTTTATCGATCATTTCGATTTCATAAATAATCATTTAATGAAACATTTTTCCTCATTTACTACTTATAGGTAAATTGTGTAAGCATCATACATTTTTTCTACGCAATATTCTCTGGGAGCTATGAATGGTGTTATCGATATTTACGATGGTGCCATGGCATAAAGCCCATATGAAAAATTTTGAACACAATATGAAATAGTAGAAATATTTATATTGTTATAATTTGTTTACATATTTATTCACCGTCTGTTGATAATTCCAAAAAAAAAAGAAGAAAAGCCAATTACTTGTTTTCAAGGGCCAAGAGATACCAAAATATTGACTACACCACCCACCTTCCCCGCTCTTGACGAGATAGTGGATTTTCCATCAAGAAGTCGGCACTGCGGTCCTTCAGTTGTGATTAAAAATTACCATTTAAACACCTCACGCGATATCCTTGCCTTATATCTGCTTTTTCAGTTCTGTCTGGCTTTAAATATGTTACTTATATGGTAGACACCTAGCATATCCACAAAGTAGTTGACCTGTGCCAGGTTATGAGACAAATTCTTATAGATTAGCCTTCTAGCAGATTGAGACGCTTTTTGAATAAACTGCACCCGTTAATTTTCCCAGGTTATACTTATCATTTGATCAATCGAATCACTCCATGAAGCACTATTTTCGAAATTTAGTTCTACCCCACATGCATCTTCATACAGTTCTCAAAAAACTGAGACCTTTCATTGAGGAGGTGTTTGCCAATAATTTTTGATAGTCTAAAATCCGCCATTTGCATAATTTTTGAGATATATAAAAGGTGACGCCTCAGATTGTACGTAAACTGTGTTGGAAGCCCGGTTTCAATGTTTATGGCATAATTGGATGTGTTTTGCGGTAATCTAAACAGCTTTTAAACAAAAAATTTTAACAGGCGTTCAACATTATCAAATTGTTCGAATCCCCATATTTCCGCAGCAAAGCACATGATTGCCATTACAGTTGCTTGGAAAACTTTATATTTGCAGCAGGTTTTACGTCGTTTTTAATTCATCGCTTTTCTTCGTCCGGATTCTTTTAGAAACTGAAAGTTGTCATCTTTTAAGTTTGCAAACCGTTTTTTGCTGTTTATACTCTGTACCGAAGGTACATAGAGTATATTAAGTTTGTGCAAAAGTATGTAACAGGGAGAAGGAATCGTTTCCGACCCTATAAAGTATATATATTCTTGATCAGCATCAACAGCCGAGTCGATATAGCCATGTCCGTCTGTCCGTCTGCCCGTCTGTCCGTCTGTCTGTCCGTATGAACGAAGAGATCTCAGAGATGGTAAGAGATAGAGGTTTGACATGTATGGGACATAATATTTCTTATACTTGCAGGCAGATCAAGTTTATTTTCAATTTTTGAAGCTTTTTCATGGCTAGTTATTTCACAGCTAGCGCCAATAGCTGTTGGAAATGGCCGGTTGTGTGAAAGTTTTTGAAGAAAAACAATTTTTTTGTTGGATGTTCCGAGGTAGGATCAGCCAAATACAGTGCCCGCTGCAATTAACAAATAAATAGATTTTCCAATTAAGTCGGAGAAAACATTTGATAAACTAAGGTTCGCCCTACAGACTCGGACCATAAGTTTTCAAACCTTTGGTAAATTTTCGTTCGAATCCGCGAACGGGGATTCCCAAAATGTTATTTGATTTGGCAGCCCTGATTTTATCAAGGCTTGTATAACAAAATGGGCTATGCAGTGGGATTGCGACGACACATTCAAATACTCTTGCTCAACCTAACGGCTATTCCCATTAACATTAACATTATCAAAGCACACATCTACAAAGTCATCTCTTTTACACATATACCTATAAATAAGACCACTTTGTCAAACAGTGTTCCCCAGCTAAAACCCCTGGTGTCCGAACACACTCGGCAATTCACATCGAATGCTTTGCCGAAGTCATGCATCACTGAGTGTCAGAGCGAGACAGTCACATTTTCCGTCCTTTCTTCTTGGGAAACTCTGCTGCAAAAGAACTTTAATGAGGACGTACCGTACTAGAGAGTTGAAGATAAAGTATATATATCCTTAATTAGCATCAACAGCCGAGTTGATATAGCCATGTCCGTCTGTCCGTCTGCCCGTCTGTCCGTCTGTCTGTCCGTATGAACGAAGAGATCTCAGAGATGGTAAGAGATAGAGGTTCGACATGTATGGGACATAGTATTTCTTATACTTGCAGGCAGATCAAGTTTATTTTCAATTTTTGCCACGCCCCCTCCCGCCCCCGCGTTCGTTCCTTCTAGAGATACCTTGTAAACAAAAAAATATTTATCGATTTGCTGAGAGAATGATAAAGATCGGATGAACGATACTCAAGTTATGGGCAAAAAACGGCCAGTAACGGCCAGTTTTGTCATGTCACCATTTACCATATCTCGAAATATTCAATAGAAATATTGTTCACATTTAGAAAAAAGCCTTACAAGCTTAGCTGGTGAAAAGGTTATTCTATAGAACTTATTCTATAAAAATCTATAGGTTTGAAGTGAAGTTAAATTAATTGTAATTATCGGCATTGTTATCGATATATAGTTATGTATTTAAGTTTAAAATTCCCTAAAGCTATGTATAAATCATATCCATGCAGTTTTATTAACCATGCAATAAATTTGAGGTTATCGACAAGTTTATCGATAATTTCAATATCATTTAACTAACTAAACAACTATTTTTCTCATATACTTTTTAAAGTCTCTAAGCAGCATACTACTACTATTTTCTATATAATTAAAAGTTGCATCCAAAGAGGTTTTTATAACTTTCTCACTATTTTGTCTTTTCCAACAGCGCCGGTCAGGACATGCGCATGAAGTTCCCCCAATCGCAAATCGATCTTATGTACTCCAAGTACGAGAGCATGGCCAGCAATCTGAAGTACAACAGCCAAGAGTTGGACTCACCGGCCGAATATCGTCAGAGCAGCAGCAGCAATAGCAATGTGGCGGTTAGTGCCGCCGCAGCAGCCGCCGCTGCCGCCAGTGCGGCCAATGATATGTCCGATCTGCAGGGTCTGGACATGAGTTCGCGTTCGAATGCGTCGAGCAATTATCATCACAACTTCCAGCTGCCGAGCAGCCGATATCATCATCACATCTACGATATACTATCGGATCGTGAGCAAAGCCAGCAGGCGTCACAGGCCCAGCAACAGGCACCCTCATCGGCGGTGGTCCATCAGCAGGAGCATGGTCATGGTCATGGCAGTCAGTTGGCCATGCAGCAGCATCAATCGGCGGCCGCCATGCACAATATGCTCAGTGAGCAGCTGGGTGAGCAGGAGCATGATCAGACCACTTCGGTGGATTTGAGTCGCACGGCCAACTATGTGGTATCCTCGCCACCCCAGTTGCCCTACAATCATCCGCATCACGATATGTTACGCATGGCCTCACTCGACCTGACACCCAATACCGCCAATATGGGCAACAATCGTTCGTTCCTGTCCTCCCAAATGCAGCATCAGAGTCGCGAGAGTTTGGAGCATCATCGTCTACTCTCGACGGTAGAGCAACATCGCATATTGGCCGCCTCGAATGCAGCGGCCGATCAGCATCGTCTTTTAGTTGATCCCACAGCCCATTTGCTCATGGAGCAGAATAACCGTTTGCTGGGCACAGCGGATCAATCGCGCTTGTTGGGTGAATCGGCGGCAGCGGCCGCTCAAAATCGTCACATGGCTCGCAGTTTTGGTGCCTATCATCAGGTGGCCTCCAGCAACTATCATCCGGGCGTAAGACCGCCGCCTGTTTTACCCTCGGCCAATCATCATGCTTCCAATCCGTCGAATTATCATCCCTTCCCAGCCTACTACTAAAAGAAGAGAGAGGTTTAACTTAATGTCGGGACTAAGTGCAATTGGATGTCTCCTACACTCCCTTCTGCTCCTTCATTTTTCGGGTTCCTTCATTTTTTAATTAAGCAAAAAGAACTACCACAATGTACTCCATATATAGCCCCCAACAAAAGGCCTTTTTTTATGGATCACATTTTTGGAAAATTTATAAAAACATTTGGCTGTTCCATAAGCTGATCCTTAATAGGGGGCCACACTCAGAGAGAGAGATTTTAGAAATTGTGTGTTTTTTGCTTTAAAAACTTTAAAAGAACTCACACGAATTAAAGAGTTGTTTGAAAAATGTTGGTTTTTATAGAGGATATATTAAAATTGTCCAGATGGTTGTAACGCATAGAAGGAAGCATCTCCAACTACATAAAGTATATATAATCTTGATTAGCATGACGAGCTGAGTTGATATAGTCATGTCCGCTTGTCCGTCCGTATGTTTCTATGCTATCTCCTCCGTCAGTTTTAAAGCTATCTTAACCAAACTTCGCACGAAGTCTTTTGGTACAAAGACGTTGCACATTTGTCGTAACCGGCCACATCGAATGACTTTAGCATATAGCTGCCAGAGGAACTATCTGTCGAAAAAGTAGTTTTAGTTAGAAAAACTTTTTTGTCTTCAAGGCAAACGTTTCCAAACCTCGTATTTATAAGTTTTCTATGCTTTCACATGATTCCACCAAGTTTTATGAAAATCGGCCAACTATATAGTATAGCTGCCATACAAAAGATATGTCTGAAAAAAAGTCTCAGTAGGAAAAACTTTTTTTGTTTTTAATGCTGTTGCTCCCAAACTTGAACTGATCAGTACTATATGCTAACGCACAATTATGCCAAGTTTGAACTAAATCGGATGACAATAGACTATAGCTGCCATAGGAACTATCGGTCGAAAAAGTAGTTCTAGTGAGAAAAACTTTTTTGTTTTCAATGGTAGCGCCTTTATACCTTCCAGTTGTAAATATTATCAGTTTTCACACAATTTTGGTCAAAATCGGTCAACTATATAGTATAGCTGCCGCACAAAAGATATGTCTGAAAAAAAGTCTTAGTAGGAAAAACTTTCTTGTATTCAATGCTATTGCTCCCAAACTTGTTACTGATCAATATTATATGCTAACGCACAATTATGCCAAGTTTGAACTAAATCGGATGACAATAGACTATAGCTGCCATAGGAACTATCGGTCGAAAAACTAGTTCTTGTGAGAAAAACTTTTTTGTTTTCAATGGTAGCGCCTTTATACCTTCCAGCTATTAATATTATCGGTTTCCGCACCATTTTGGGAAGTTTGGTCAAAATCTGATGAATATATCTTATATATGCCTCATAACAAACTGGCAAGCAAATGGTCTAAGTAGTGGCGCCATCTGTTGCTGAGTTTGGGGAAATAACTTAGCTAAGAATGTTCGACAAAAATAATTTAAAACCTTAAATTATATAAATTATACAACTGATTATTATACTGATTGAAATAAGGAATGCCTTTATTTTGCACAAATTTAATCAAACTTTCCAAAGTTTCCATATTTCACAGAACATTCATAGTCAGTATAGCTATTTAAGGCACCGTTTGAACTCATCATCAGTATCATCATCAGTATACACTTTGCTATACACAGCGAATTCTTTGCAATATGTTTCCTTAGAATTAAACTTGAGAACTCCGTAAATTAAGTGATAACACTGTGCAACACTAAAAAGTTGATCGAGTGGAGACTAAACAATTTTGAACGGGTATGATGGTAGTTAGCTGCCGTTTTCTTTTTATTGAACTTTAAAGATTTCAGCTTCTGATTGGGACTTGCAACTCCATATCTCGTAAACTATTTGCAATTTCGCTTTGACGTCTTAGAGGAAGTTGTTGCTTTTGGCTTGGCTGACAAAACATTTCTAAGTAGCAAGTCAAAAAAGTCACATCTATATACTCAAAATTACTAAAATTTCGTAAAATCTTCATGTGTTCCCTCACTTTATACTGTTTTTGAACTTTGTCTGGAAAACTGTAACGAAACTGACTAAGCAATGCTGGACAAAAACGTAGCTAAGACTTAAATAATCAAACGGTTGGAACATACCAACATCATTCGATTAGTCCTTCATATAGTTACGGGCCCTTAAGCATGTAAAATTGTAATCAAAACTCGAAAAATGGCCATTTTTGGTAGCAATTGGCTGACGCAGTCAAAAATGTCGATTGTTTTGTATTAAATCAATAAAATAGTAGAAAAAAAAAACATAACTTAAGAATTATAATTAAAAAATTTAATTTTTTTACCTTAAATATTACTTTTTTTGAGTTTTTATGACAGCTGAACATGCGTGTTGGCCTATAACTATGTGAAAGAGTAATTAAATGAAGTTGGTTTGCTCTAACAGTTGGTTTATTTAGTTCTAAGTTACAACTTTGTATAATAAGACTTGTCCAAATTTGTAACGGGTTTCAAGATGAAGTTGAAAAACTGTAAAAAAGTGGTAAAAACTTGGTTTTTTTGAGAAACTTTTGTAATTTTGAGTATGAAAATGTAATTTTTTTGATTTGGTACAAAGAAATGCTTTGTAGGCCAAACCAAGAGCAACAACTTTGCCAAAGATATAAAAGCAAAATTCAAAATAGTTGACGAGATATGGAATCGTAAATCCTACTCTGAAGCGAAAAAGTTTAAAGTGCAATAAAAAGAAAACGGCAGCTAATCAGACTAAACCCAGACAGGGTTCTTATACTACCATCATAGCTTTTCAGAATTTTCTGGTTTCGACGCTATCAACTTTTTGAGTTTACAAATGTGTCACAGTGTAATAGCTCTAACCTGATTGAATCAAATGTTTCACAAAAAGGATTCTTATCGAATAACACAGTACAACACTTAAAAAAAACCCAGTTGTAGACTTTTATATTTTCATATAAGGGACTTCTGTAGGCATCAACAGTTTTTTAAATAAAGCCTAGGTTCTTGTTTTATGGGTACTTTTGTACCTACAACTCGCAGCGACAACACTTTTAGGTTAGTTTCCAATAGTTCAAAACAAAAATCTAATAAATTTAAAAAAAAACAAATATCAAAAATTCTGGAAATTGAAAAATCTCTCGGCGAATTCTAAAAGTTTGACAAGAACAAATTTTTACACATTTTTCTCGGAATTTATGTTGTGGAAAAACCCATGGCAAGAGACTTCTGAAGTTCGTAAATTTGAAAACTAAAATTTTGTACAGGTGTTTTTTTACGGTCCGCTAAAATCTTGCAAGTCGTCAGCGATCGCTGTTAAACTCAATTACGCCTGATGAAGAAAGTAAGCAAGTACCTTATGCATGTTCTCCAAGTGTCAATAAAAATAGAACGAAAATTCAAGTAAATTATTTTTCATTATTTAATATGAGAAACTTAAGATAAATCCATGATTAACTATTCCGATGATCGTAAAATTTGTATATATTATAGGGATAGTTCATAAAATTCATAAAAATTAATTTTCATTAAGGTACCTTTAATAGCGAAGAAGTTTTTCCCACTAGATTCCATTTCAAGAGCAACACTTGCTAGGGCAGCTACTTGACAAAATGTTACAGTTGTGCTGAAACTGAATATTAAGAACTGATAAAACTGTAATTTGGTAGCTGTGGCTTACAAAGGTTAAGAGATTTTCATAGAAGAAATTTTTCATCCAACTGGCTTGCTGATGTCAAATAGCTATGTGTTTCTACTGAATTTTACATATTTTATGGATGACCGTCAAAAATCAATACGTATAAATGTTGTATAAATCACAAACAAAGAAGTTATTCAATTGACTCTATGGGAGCTAGTTGATAAATGCGCTGTAAGCGGAGATTAAAAATATATGTTATAGCGGACCATAAAAAAGACATCTGTGCAAAATTTCAGCTTTCATCATTTCATTAAGACAAACTTACGCAGTTCAGAGGCCTCTTGCCATGGGTAAAAACCCACAACGAAAATTCCGAGAAAAATGTGGAAAATATTTTTTCTTGTGAAACATTCAGAATGTTTTTCAAATTTTAATTTTTGGGGACAAAATATCACTTCAATAGCACAATTGTTTAAGGTACCGCCAGAAGGGTTCAAATTTTGATTTTTGAATATTTACTAAATTTTGTAGATTTTTATCTTGAACCAAAATTGTTGTCGCTGTGTGCTGCAAGTACAAAACAATCCATAGCACGCCAACTTGGGCTTTATTTGAAAAGCTGTGTATGAAGCGAATTTAAGTTGGATTTTGTCGAACTGTGTAATGATTAGAATATGGCTTCAAATTTCTTAATTAAAATGATAATCGTTAAACAATTTTCTTTGAAAAAGCCTTATTGTAGAGTTGTACAAAATTTTCATTTAAGGGCACAAATCACATTCCTCGTAACACACAGATTTTTGTAATGCAAAAGCAAAAGTAACGATTTTGCCAGACTTAACATTTTGCATGTTTGCAGCTTAGAGTCTATGTAAATAGGCCACACAACGTCACGGGCGACCCTTCTTATACCTGATCAAGCCATCAGCGATCAACAGCAGTTAAATTAAGAAAAAAGGAGAGTGAAAGTAGCTTTGAAATGATTGAATTTTCTTCATTCTTAATTACAAATTTGAAGTAAAAGAATTCGCAACTGGTTCTAGCTCACTGCATATCAAATTTTCAGCAAATCTATGCCTTATTTCAATCTCTGAGTGTTGGGCAATGTGGTATTATAACAAAATCGAAATTGTATCGAAAGAAAAGAGCAACAACAACAACCATAAAGTGTGCCAATATGTTTAAGTGTAAATTGGTTTTTCATGCAACGGCTGGCAAACAAACAATATATAGTATGTATGTAAATGTATGATTTTGTAACAATAATAATAATAATTATGATTATGATAACGGTAAACAATATGTATAGATGTAAAAAAAACGACACACATAATTATTATTATAAACAAAACAAGCCTGAAGCGATCAGTGTTTTTTTTTTTTTTTTTTTTTGAAACCATTTTGCCGCTGAGTTTGTGTAGAGAATGATAACTTAAAAATATAATGCTAATCATATTTTTACACCAAAAGAAGTCTTAACGGAGTACAAAACTGATAAAGAAGTTGCATTGATTCGGCTAACCCTTACCTCCCTTCCATTCGCACAAAACTTCGATACAAACTCAGCGATAAAGTAATCCATGAACGTGACAAGTTATAATATTTGCTAGCTAAACCAAAAAAAAAGAAAGAATTATTATAAAAGAACATGAAGCATTCAGCATTAAACATAAAGAACAACCGATCAGGAACTTAGCTCAAGCATCCCCCACGCCCCCGATCCCCCTTCCCTTAACCCTTGATGAAGGAAGCGTACGAAATGTATGTCTCGTACAACTGGATGGGGTGTGTGTGTGTTTTTTTTTTCGACATATAGACATACTATATATAAATATATATATATAATATAAATTTAGCAAGTAAATCAATTAAAATTATTATTTCATGTACATTATTAAATTTATAAAAAGAAAAGGATATACACACCATACCAAACCAATGATAATAATATTAATCCGAGAACGGTATATATATATATAAAACATAATGCCGAAGCACATTGACAAACGCTGATTCAAATGATTTATATACATATATATATATATATGTGTGTATATGGCATAATCAAATTATCGATTATTAATAAAAAAAAACAAAACAAAAACAAAAAAAAAAACAAAAATAAAAAGAAACCAAAAATTATTTGAAAAAAAAAGCAACAGCAATTATGTTTCACTTGTTGGTGGATGGGAAAGAAAAGGTTGGCTACTTCATACCTCTTTGAGTGGGTTGCATCAGATCCAGAGAACTATTCCATTCACATAATACTTCTAGGCATTCTGTAAATTTTAAAATCATGTGCAAGAACGTACTAACTTTACTTAGTTGGCTCATTATACTCTGTACTGAAGGTACACAGAGTATATTAAGTTTGTGCAAAAGTATGCAAGGAATCATTTCCGACCCTAGGTTAGGTTAGCTTGAGATGGCTAGGGACAGTAAGACTGCCCCTACACTTAGGCCAAGATAGGCCCTTGTGATACCATATAATCAGTGATGGGAAAGGTACTCAATTTTCTTACCTATGTAAGGTACAAGGTAAATGTCGAAGAATAAACCTAGGTAAGGTAAAAGTAATCTGGAATTTCCAGTACCTAGGTAAAGGTACTTTTAAATTTAAAATCATTTTTAATCCATTTTTATTAGTAATGAATATTGAAAACAAAACAAAACAACCTTACATGAGTACAAATATTTTAAACTCATACAATCCAAAAGTAAGATTTTAAAATGAAACATTTTGATTTCATATGATGTAATATTATTAAATGTTATATACCATCTCGATTTTTTTGAGACCTGGTCTTTTTTTCGTCTAATAGGCTATTCACACTGAGGCACATCTAACATCATTATTTAAAGATGTTCCATAAGTATTTGCCGTGCCAAAATAGTATCATCATTCCAACTTCTTCTGGGGATGTTCCTATTTTACTTCGTTCCAATCAGTATTTTCACGATCGTTTTTGTCCACCGCAAAAAAATTTCTCATTCACTGCGAAACATGAACAATGTCAACGAACGGGAATGGCAAAATATGCTTAATTAATTCAAAAATGTCAAAAATTCCGATCCAACAATTACGAGAAACAGACGTAGGATTATCATAGTAAGTATTAATAACTGAATTTATATGAATAGACATTTAATGATGTACATGTTTTGACCTTATTGCATATGTTGAGGAATTCGTATCGGATGATATTATAGAGTTCGTCCCAGAGATGTCGGATTGTGGCACCATTTCTGAAATTCCTGACCACCAAGCGGAAGCATCAAAGGGATCTTCGTAGTATGCTTCGTGAGATGGCAGCGAGTCAAGCTTCCTTCCAGTCCGAACCTTTTATTCTTCATTCGAAATAAACCTAAAAATAGAAGATCTTATCTCTTCAGCGCCAGAAGAGTAGTCAGCAGAAGTATTAGAATGGGTTGGCTTCTTAAGGGGGTTAATTTGAGGCAAGTTTCCAATTTCCATTGTAGGCACTGTTGTGAACATTTAAGATATTGTGCAATATATAGCAGTGGAATGGCGTTGCGTCAATTTGTGCCTCTTAATCTTAACACTTCAAGCCTGCTTACAAGCATTAAGAAGGTTCATTGCGCCATCTTAATGTTCTTTTTAAACATGTCAAGCCGCTTCTTAAATATAAAATGATAACTTGTAAGCAAATTGCACCACTTACAAACATCCAAGCGCTTCTTGGTATGTGCAGACTCATGCCTCTCATGGGCAGCAGCTCCTCTTCATCTTCAATCTCTGCAACAATCGCATTATTGACTAAATCTGCTATAAGTTGCCGAATTAAAAGTTGCTGCTTTATAACAACAGGTACAACAACCACCAATTGTTCTTCAAAATTCAGTTTATGAATTTTTTTTTAGAAGTTTGCTAAATAACTTGGGCGACTAAAGATGTTAGATGTCAGATGTCAGTGTGAATCGCAATTTCACATCTTCAAAAAATTCCTTGCGTTCCGCTGAGATGTGCTCAGTGTGATTAGCCTATAAGCTAACAATTCTTTCAATAGCGTCAGAGCTAGACAAAATTGTATTATACTTATAAAAAACATTACAAATATTTTTATACTAAAGCTTAGTACTCAGACAAACTAAATCGTCCGCTAACAGAATTGACAACTATTTCCGATAGTGGGGTAGCGTAAGGTGCAGTGTGACCGTTCAAAAAATTCCGAATTATCTACGAACTTAGCCGTTCTTAATCGGAGAAATTTTGCGATTTGGGAATTTCAGAGCAACAACTTTGGCGCTTTACAAAAATACAAATGAAAAGATAGCAAATCTTCTCTGGTGCAAAAGTTGTCCTTTTTTTGTAAACCTGTGTAATCAATCTAAGAGATTTTATATTTCTGGTTTATTTGATATATAAAAGGTTTCGTGGGTGAGACTCGAAAATTCTATCGAAAGATTAGACGACGGTTTATTAGATTGCCGAAGGTTTCAAACCCGGAGTCACACAATGCAAGGACGAAAATGGATATCTGGTCACAGATCCGCAAGTGGCGCTAAACAAATGGAGAAGCTATTTTGCTAACCTGCTGGGAGGCGACAACGAACACAATACCGCCTCTGGAGTAGTAGCGACGCCACCAATCGACAACATAGAGATAGACCCACCGGACCATCACGAAGTCTGTGTAGCCATAAAAAGGCTTAAGAACAACAAATCAGCAGGTGCAGATGACCTGCCAGCTGAACTGTTTAAGGCTGGAGGCGAGGAGTTGGTAAGGTGCATGCACCAACTCATCAGCAGAATATGGTCCGACGAGAGCATGCCCGAAGATTGGAGTCTAAGTGTAATTTGCACACTTTTTAAAAAAGGAGACCCTGCAGTTTGCTACAACTACCGTGGGATCAGTCTCCTTCCCATCGCATATAAGATTCTGTCGTGCATTATTTGTGAACGTCTAAAGCCGCTTATTAGCACACTGATCGGACCTTATCAGTGTGGCTTTAGACCTGGTAAATCCACCACAGACCAGATATTCACATTACGACAAACCCTGGAGAAGACCTATGAGAGAAATATCAAAACCAACCATCTTTTTGTTGATTATAAATCAGCCTTTGACACACCGATAAGGTCAAGGTTCTTTGAAGCCCTGTCTACCTTTGGTATACCAGCAAAGTACGTTCGACTTTGCATGATGACGTTGAGAAGCACTCGAAGCTCCGTCAAAATAGGAAAGAACCTCTCCGAACCATTTGATACCAAGAGAGGTCTTAGGCAGGGTGACACCCTATCGTGTGACTTCTTTAATCTACAGTATATACTGCGCCAGTGCCCAAATGCCAGATCGGGCTCATTTCTTTATAAAGATCTAATGCTACCCGCATACGCCGATGATATTGACATTATCGGCAAAAACGAACGGGCGGTAAGCAGGGCGTTTTCATCATGCTAATCAAGAATATATATACTTTATGTGGTCGGAGATAATTCCTTCTATGCGTTGCAAACTCCTGGACAAAATTATAATACACTTTTCAAGTGTATAAAAAGAATTGCTTATATCGGCAAGATAAGTTAAGGCTTCCATTTCAATATTAGATTTTTTAAAACAATTCTCTCATTTCAGAGTCATTTGTATTTGAACTCTCATTGACAACAGGTTCCAAATTGTCCGTAGTTTCTTCAACTGAAGTTCATAGAAAATACGGACTTAGAAATATCAAAATATGTCGAACAGTTACAGATAATTGTCAGTAATAATCTTTAAGAAACTTTACAATTTAGATTTTTAAAATGGAATTCACTTCAATTTATTTTTTCGAAGTGTCATAGTGGACAAAACCAAAGTCTTTGATTCGCTTGAAGTCAAGTTTTTAATAAAAGATAATCGTTGTAAAACTGATTTTATTAAGAGCATCCTGAAGTGGATCACAATGATTCAAAATATTCAAGCATTGAAGTTTATGTATGTATAACTTGACTTAACCTAAATAACAACAAAATCTTTCGCCCTGCAGAAGATCAATAGCCTTAGCGAAAATGTCAGCAACATTATTCAATTCTTGTGGGGCAAAGAGCTATTAATTATTAACAGCATTCCAAAATGCCGTAGCTTTGGTTAAGGAAAAATTGTACAACCGCTTGAATGATGTGTTTAGTAGAGCCTGTTCAGCATCTTTCGTGACGTCGTGAAGTTGAAAGTGTGTGATGCAATTCCAAGGTGCCTTGGCCAAATAATTTCAGCATGAGCTGAACCATCGAGCTCTTTTACCTTTAACTCAGACTTCCAAAAACTCAGGCTTCACGCTTGTTCCTTGAAAACTGTACTCTTTGGACACATTGGGCCCATTCAGCAGATAATTCCGATTTACGATTTGTGATTTATGATTGCCGATTGGGATTGGAAAATTGAACAATCATGTTTGCTGAATAGAAATCGAAACAAAACGTACGATTGGTTAACGATCTTTGTGCAGACATTCATATAAAATTTTCTACTTAACAAATCCATATATATTGAAGATTTTGTGTGAGTGTTTATCATTGATAAAAAGTACTAAAGCCACAGAATATCTTAAAGTATCCAATCAATTCCATTTAGCAGAGACTCATCAGCAATCGCAAATCGGTAATCGCTAATTGGTATTATCTGCTGAATACGCCCATTATCTGTAACTATTCGACATATTTTGATATTTATAAGTCCGTATTTTCTATGAACTTCAGCTAATATAGTATTTCAAGTATTTCACGTGGATCACGAGAGAATGAGAATGTAGATTGCTCCATATAGTGGCCGGTTAAACCAAAGTAACTTTTGTTATTGCAACTCCAGATATCGGCAGTCGTACAAATAAAATGAGTATTTTGAAAAATACCGGCGATATTTTTTTACACTTTCATAAACATTTTAAAAACCGGTAATCAGTACAAAATTGGTCTTATGATCACAAAATTTTTGAGAAATCGAAAATGGGAGCACGGCTTATAGTCCGCCTTCTTCTTATCTAGCATGGATCGTATAGTTTTTGGACAGGGAATGTTTACCGGACGTCCAGCGAAAGCCACAAATAAGTTCGCGAAACTTTTCTTTCCAACATGGCAGAGCGGCAACATCTTGTAATCGGTGCGAAATAAAATTACGTACGAAAAGTAGGGTTCTGGTTGATGCTTACGTGGATTAGAGTCTATGGTTCTTACGGAAGACTAAGAAACAAGCTAGATGAGTGGCTGTCGCATTTTAGGCCACCGGAAAATGTTCAATCTTGAACATGAGACTCGGCCACGATCCTAACGTTGCGTTACATATCATAAACCTATCATTCTTTGTAATAGCAATTAATATTAATAGACATCGGATTTTACATATTTGCATATTTTGAACCGCATGTCCGATTTAAGTTCTGATTGCACACATCTTATTTTTATTGAAAAACGATCTAAGTCTAATCTAAAACCATTTTGCATAAATTGCATATTTGCATAAAAAATATGCAAAATTTGTAAAAAATCTATTTTTTTATGAAATGACATACATTATTATACTAGTATTTCAGGGCTAATGTGTTCTTTTTGTGATTCTGTGCTCACCATTTTCTGATTTTTTTGCAAATCCGTTTCACTTTGAAAATCAAATTCATCAATTCAACTTTTAATTAATAAAAATGCCGAAAATAAGCGATAAAAAAAACATGTTTGATTCAAAAATGGCTAAAAGAATTGGAATCAAACTGTTTTGAAATACAGGAAGACAACGTTGTCTGTCTGGGATATAACTCTGTATTTTCTCTGTAACTGGTATCTATTGTCTCTATACATAAATGAAACCAACAACAGTCGTAAGAGTTACGCTCTCAAATGTTCTCACGACATTTCTGTTATTGTTGTTTCTGCATGGGTTTTTTGTTCTACACGCATAACTTATTTGAGTGAATGTGTGGCGTTCTCGCGCTCTAAGCAAAAGCGCCTAGTTCAAAATGTTAGCTGAGCGCCATACCTGAGATAGTTGTATCATGGATGTGAGTGTGCATGCTGCAGGTGGGTTGTGTGTTTGCGGGTGTGTGGAGTGGAATGGAGAAGGGGTGGGGCGGGAAAGAGGGGGGAATGGGGAGGTAAAGAGGGTGTGAAGAGGGGATGAAGAGTGGGCGAAGAGAGTGACTAGGGGGGGCTTCGAGTGAGGAACAATGGAAGAGGGGGGGAAGAGTGGAGGGTGCATGGGAAGAGGGGGTGGGGAAAAAGAGGGAAACAAAATTTGAATTGAATATTAATTGAAGAATGGCTGCCATGAGGTCACGTTGCCTCAACAAGGTGTGGAAGTTTTATAAAAAAATATTGTCGCTTTAAATTTCTGAATTTCTGTCAAATGCACAATCCTCATCTATTTACTCGAAATGGGCGCGGGACGGAAATATCCCTTGACCCAAAGTTCACAATGTAGTTGTGCGGGAGAGGTATATTCTCAGCATCCACATGACAGGAAGGGATTAATATATAATTCTGGAGTTTCCGAGCGCCCATAAAATTTGCTGCGCTTTCGTAAATAGTCAAATGAAAATTTGACAAATTTCGCGGTTTTTGGTCTAAGCCTCTAATATACGCGTCTTCAATTGCCATCTATCCAACCTTCATAGTTATCTTAGGTCGTTTGAAAATTTTGCAAATTTCGCGATTTCCTTAACCATTTGATCTACTCCTCCTATTTACCCGCCGGTTTACCCTTCTTTATGATAATCTAAATTCAAATGAGAATTTTTGAAATTTCGCGATTTTTTTGACCATTTGTTCCACATCTTTATTTACCCGTGTACTCTAGCGTCCATAAAATCTTCAGAAAAGTCTGAAATTAATGAACAATTATTCAAAATATACAAAATTTACATATTATATATTGAATATGCAGTTTCCAATGGAAAGTGGGTTATATAATTAGTATAAATCCAAATTTTCATCTCAATCAACCTTCATTTAAAAAAGTGCATAAAATCCGATGTCTAAATATTAATAACGGCAGTGACAAGGGTCAGACACACCACTTGAACAGGTCATCATCAATATGTATTCCTTTCACCAACGCATTCTTCTGTTTACATACACGCAGCTATCTTACAAATACTGCCTTAGTTAAGAATAGAAATTAAGGGGTGAGAAATTTAGAAATAAAAGCAGGATCGCTCGACAAGAGCGAGTCAGTATGAATCAAAAACTACAACCGTGCTCATGGAATGTATAATTCTATACAGTTTCCGTTATTGGTCTTAAGTTTTACTCAATTCTTTTCGGTTTCGGTTTATGCTCCAGTTTAATAAAAACCCATTTTCAAAACTAAGATTCCGGGGCGCTAGAAAATCCCGCGGAGCTCGAATTTTCTTCGGCTTGGGGACGGGATAAAATGTAATATTAATTTTTGTTGAACGAATTCCCATCCCAGTGGGAAGTGTAAAGCAACTTATTCTAATTCACATCAAATGACACTTTAAATAGATGTCAAACAAAATGTACAAAATTTTCGTAGTCGATCATCAAAAGAAAAGAAAACAGCAGCAATAGGTGAGAGTAGCAACAAAGCGTTGGACCACACGCCCCTAGAGGAGCGTTCGTAATGACGCAATTGTGCGAAAGGCCAAATCGAAATTCAGAGTAGTGGTTGGCCAGCAGAGCAGCAAGAGCATGACGCCAACGCCGGCGGAGATAGTGGCGGCAGCGTTCACGAGGGAACAAGCAAAAAGAGCAACCAGCAACAGCCCCAGCAATGTGGAGAGTCAGCCACTGCCGAGCGTCGGCTCCAGCAAAGTGGGCAGCAGCGTCTTGATAATGACACCCGATCAAGTGCTCGAGGCATACGAGCGTGCCCTGGAGGAGGCCGAGAAGCAGGGTGAAGAGGGTGACGATACGAATACCGATGAAAACGGCTCTGCTGGCGATGGCGCTGGCACCGGACGCCGCAGACCGCTCAGTTTGCTGACAACGCTCGAGGCGTTGCGTGACGGTCTGCTGTTTGTTTTCGGCAAAATATTGAAATTTTTTTTACGCCTAGACATGCACGGGGGCAACACCGGCAACAACATAAACTTTGTGGAGGGGCTGATTGACTTTTTGGCCGGATCACTGGGTGAGTGTGGTGCGGCTTAACAGTTGCTGCCCCAGTGTTCTAATCATCCGGATTGCACTTAGGCGGTGCCGCTCAGGTCTATGTCTCCCAGCCACTGGACACGGTCAAGGTTAAGCTACAGACATTCCCCGAGGTCTACAAGGGCATGTTGGATTGCTTTGTTAGTACCTATCGCAAGGATGGCTTCTTTCATGGCCTCTATGCGGGCTCGGTGCCCGCTGTTTTTGCCAATGTCGCCGAGAATTCGGTACTATTTGCCGCCTATGGCGGCTGTCAGAAATTCGTATCCTTTATGATTGGCAAGGAATCGGCCAGTGAGTTGACAACAACACAGAATGCCTGTGCCGGCTCTTTGGCCGCATTCTTCTCCACGCTCACACTCTGCCCCACCGAGCTGATCAAGTGCAAGCTGCAGGCGCTGCGCGAAATGAAGCATTTCGTGGAGCCCAGTCAGACGGCAGAGACGCGTACGCCCTGGACACTAACACGTTATATTTGGCGCACAGAAGGTGAGTGAGTAGGCGTATTGATAGCTGGTAATATTGTTATTGTTGTTTTCGGGCACGCGAATTTGATTAGATTATCTCCGGAGTGGTTGGTTTTCTTCTTAATAATTCACATTTTAATCTCGCACAAACACATGACTCAAATACACAAATTGAGCGTTGCCACGAGCGTTTGTTAACTAGCCATAATTATTTGATGATGATAAAATGTGAGATTGGATAAGAAAAGGTGTAGCTAAATGGGGGGCAGGTCCTGAGGTTTCGTTTCAGAAAAAAGGGAGCTGCTTCAAAAAATATGAAACAATTTTGTTGTCTTTCTTGTTCCGAACTCTATATTCCTGCTTTGCTTCTTCTCGGAAATAAATTATTTTATTGCTTTTTACGCCGAATCACTCATTACCTGCAAGGTATTAAAGAGAAACTACCAGCCAATTGCAGATCTATTTCAAATAACATTTTCAATCCAAAAAGGAATATTAAATTATATCAAGATAACAACTCATCCTATAAAGTGCCAAATTCGCGCTGAAATTTTGAGAAATTTCCCTTTAAAATCCCTTCTAAGGCGTTTACCCTACATTTTTGAAAAATATTTTCTAAAAAATGCATTTTTAGTCGACTTTAACTAAATTTCAGAAAAATTTTCTTAAGTACAGAAATTTTTTCAAAATTTTAGCTCCATTTTCTGAAATATAGAAAAATAATTTTCAAAAATAAAATCAATTGAAAAGCTCCACTTAGGATCTTTATGGTAACGGTTCTTCCGCGAGTTGGGCGCGGAACAAATTCCGTTCCAAATTCGCTAACTCGCAAAGGACCCAATCTTTAAACGATCAGTTTTGGGTTTATAAAGAGGGATGCAAACTGCTTGGAAATAAGGACGGTTTCGGTTCAGTGGTTCACAAAGTCTTTAAACCGCCGGTTTGATCCATTACATGGTTTTTGGAACTAACTCTTAATTTTAGTATTTTAAACACAGTACAATTGCCATCTATCAAATCTTCCGAAAAATCTAAACTCAATTGCAAATTTAGCAAATTTCTCGATTTTGTGGACCTTTCGATCTTCACCATGTATATAGATTCAGATAGATACAGACAGATATAGATAGCAAATTTCTCGATTTTGTGGACCTTTCGATCTTCACCATGTATATAGATTCACCCGTGTTCATGATAATTGAGTATTTTTTTCTATTTCCCATCTTTACGCTAATCAAAACTTATAAAAGTTGAAAAATTTGGCAATTTTTTGGACCGTTTGATCAGCACCTCCTATTTAACATGATAGTCCAAACTTACTACACCTTCCATATACCCAAATATTAAGCCGTCTTCATGACAATTGTCCTCAAAACACCGCCTATTTAATCGTCTTCATTATGAGTTTTGCAAATTTTGAAAATTTCGCGATTTTTTTTAAACCGATTAGCCTTTATTTCCTATTTACACGTCGACAATTGCCAACTACTAAATCTTCAGAATAATATAAACTCATAATATTTATTTGACCATTTAAACACCTAGCTGATAGAAATTTACTTTGCTATCTACAGTCATACCAAAGAGTCTAGAACTCACAAGGAAAATACTATTTCTACTACTATTTCAAAAGCGGCTTTTTAGCTACCATGCGTTGCGTTCCTATTCTTTTCGCTTGCACACAGTTGCTCTCACTTACAAAACTGAGACCGCAAGGCTTTCTTGCTCTTAGTGATGATGCTCTCTGTCGCCACAAAGCCATGTACACAGAAAACCACCCCGTTTGCACACTGAAGACGTGGAACTGAAGCAGAACAGAAGAGAAAAGAAATCGAAAATCCACATCGAAAATCCACGCAAAAAATTTTGCCTGACATTCACTTGTATGGTCTTTGCCGCAAGTCAGGAGCTATAATTCACTGAATCAATAAAATTGTGAGCTATAAGTAGATGTTAGTACCAAAGACAAGGGTAACTTTGATTCAACTCATGCAGGGCTCCAGTATAGCGTATAATTGCTTGTCAATTACATTGATGAAACATGATGAAATGCAGGCTTACTAGATTACATATTATATCTCATGCAGGGAACATTGTAAACTCAGTGTTGTGAGTGTGCTTCTGCGTTGCAATAACCGTTTTCCCTCATCCAAAATAAAAAGGGTCTAGGGTCTTTGGTCAAACCTACCAAATATACACAAAATATTTTATAAAAATTGTTCAAGCCGTTTCGGAGAAGTGCGAACACAAACACCGTGACCCGCTTCAGTTTTTGATTTAAGGAATTTTTTGAATTCTAAATTGAAAATGTGCGAAAAGGAGTTTCTAGAAAACATTTGAATAGCTTTAAAATCCTTATATGTATAAGTACTCCTTACAAGCGCTAAATATCGTATAGAATATTAAGAAATGAAATCCCGTAGCGGAAACGGAATCCTCACACAAATCAATTATCAATTTCCCAGAACGAAATGTAGCCTGATGACAGGTCTATAGAAAGGTCTGTGAATAATTGCAGGAGATGTACGTGATCGGATGTTTTGAAGTGGTTGACAAATCATCATTAAAAGCTACATCAATATGACCCAGCAAACAATATGTGCGTTTTCTGACTCTTTTTAATGAGCATTCACCGTCATAATGGGCACAAAAAAGAGTCCGTAATGAAGGTTTTTTCTATGAAACCGGTCGCACTTAATGTGGAAGATTTCTGAGTCCAATCTGACTCTTTTCTGACAGATATAAGTGCTTTCAGCCTCCCAATGAAGCATAGAAAAACCTCATAAAATACACTTAAAAGTTACTTTTCTGGGCACTTGAAGGGCTACTGAAAGGCTCTTTCCAGACTCATATTAGAGTGCAGATCCGAAAATGCTCAGACATAAGTGCTTTTTATGAGCCCGTGCCTGGATAGCACTGAATACGCTCCAAAAACCCTCAAATTTATGTGTTTACTTCAAAAACGCTCTTAAGCTCGGCTCTTTTCAGACACAAAATTTGGAGCGCTCCGAACTTGGTTTGCTAGGGACATCAGTACGGTCTATGAGTGGCCTTTTTTTATAGAGGATCCATCAGGGAAGCTTAATTTAACCAAAAGTCGGGTAAAACTCATCTTAAAACTCCCAAATTTTACCTCTTACAACTCGTTAATCAACTAAACCAAAACCGTTTTCCTTAGTGGTTTTTGGATCGGTTCAGCATTTCCTAAAGTACACCGGTTCGGTTTTCGGTTCGGTGTATCAGCTGGAATTAGCGGTTCGTTTCAGAACCGGCTTTTATATTTGTTTATATTATATATTCCTCTTTTGATGTTCCAAGGATTTATAAATATTTTCTAGTTTCACTTATTCAGCGTCCATTCTTTTTGAACTATGTATGTTGTTATTTTGGTGGATTTTATTCCTTTAGAAAGGTTGCTTAATATTTCTCTTCGCTTAGAGTCTAAATTTTTTGCATAATTCAACCGATCCACCGACACCATAAAAGAATTGTAGCGTTCGCTCTATGGCAAATTGCGTCGTCTTGTGCATAAATGTCGTCATTTATAATTAAAAAAGCTGTGGTAGAAAATTATACGACAGCATGAAGCGATAATACGATCAACGTTCGAGGGTGGCAATAAAAAAAATGTTGAGGTTCATAATCCACACCACAATATGCACAATATGTTTATTTTTCAAATCGACTTTAACTTTTTACTTAAGCTGGCTTTACTCATTGACAAAGTATGGCATGACAATGTATTATTAGTTAGATATACAACTTGATTCCATTTGAACTGATAAATAATCTCATTAGACCTATACAAAAGAACAATTTTTAAAACACACACAATTTTCCATATATTCATGTAACTTTGACTATAGAGCTGCCAACGGATTATGCTCTTGTAGCACAAATGTTGTTGTAAAGAAAAAAGAAATGATATTTGTTGATGATCCATGGGATGATTCTGGTATTCATTTGAACTGGAAAGTTTTGATATCGTAAAAAGAATATAATGTAAAACTGATCTTAGATTTACAACCAATAGAGCTGAAAATCGTTCAAAAGATATGAAATGGATATTATTATATCTATCCTATCTATATAAAGGATATGATTATCTTAAGAATCTTAATGGATTTGTTTTTCTATGTGGCAATAAGCGTGTTTTTTCCATCTCTTTGTTGGGCTTGTTATTTGACAAATGATTTTCTTTTCTATTTTTTACACTTTTTCTCTCTATGTGTCTTGCGAGTACTGGGTTATTACCAAGAGTGCAAACCAACGAACATTTTAGAGTGTTCATTTCAGAGGTTTAAGCTCCAGCTTTGGTTTCCTTTTAGTTAAAAAATTTGTTCTTATCTAACTTATAATATAAATGTATCCATTTGGGGAAGAGATGGATCTGTGGTTAACGTACCAGACACATATCATATTAAAATATAAAGGCTAAGATCACCTGAATAGTAGTCCAACCTGTCTGATTACTCTTAAAGGATCGAACAGGTAACAGGGTTTGCACTCGACCTGCCAGATTATGTGACATATGTGATTGTTTTTACAACCTTTATAATAATCAAACTAGCAAGTTTTAGCCGGCTCGATGGTCGCGCTATGTTTGCACTTTAAAGAGGCAAAGGCCGCCACTCACCAATGCCCGCCGAGCTGGTTGCAGTTGTTCACACCAAGCTTGACCATGTCTTTAATCACCTGGTCTTCCCATTTTAGTTTCTGTCCTCCCCTGGTGCCTGTTTTACCAATTTCTTTCTTCTTGAAATTGTACACCATTCCTGCAGGAACTTGTTCATCCATACGGGTAGCATGTCCTATCCAGCGCAGTCGCTATTGTTTTATGCGCTTAGCTTATTCGCAGTTCTTTCGTATGCGAAATTCATCGACAACTTTTAAAGGTCCATAAATCCTCTGAAGAATCTTTCGCTCGATAACGCCAATCGCCGGCTCATTCGCTGCTGTTAATATCCATGGTTCTGCGCCGTTTTGCAGGACTGGGATGATAAGCGACTTGTATAGCGCTATGTTTTTTTTGAGAAAGGGCTTTACTCTTCAACTCCCTACTGAGCCCGAAGTTTGTCAGAGTGATGCTTCTTCGGATTTCCAGGCTGATGTTGTTGTCGCTGGTTATTACCGTACCGAGGTAGACGAACTACTTTACAACCTCAAAGCTGTATTCTCCCATTTTAACAGCTTGTCCACGACGCGTAGACTCACTGCGCGTGGATACTAGGTACTTCGTCTTGTCCTTGCTTACCGCTAAGCCCATCAGTTTAGATTACTTTTCCATCTCTGAAAACGCCCTGCTTACGGCCTGTTCGTTTTTGCCAATAATGTCAATATCTTTACGAAGAAATATGCCCTATCTGTTGGCATTTGGGCACTGGCGCAGTATATACTCCATCAGCAGATTAAAGAAGTCACATGATAAGTTATTACCCTGCCTAAAACTTCTTTCGGTATCAAATGGTTCGGAAAGGTTCCTTCCTATTTTGACGGAGCTTTGCGTGCTTCTCAACGTCATCATGCAAAGTCGAACGTACTTTTCTGGTATACCAAAGGTAGACAGGGCTTCCAAGAACCTTGACCTTATCGGTGTGTCGAAGGCGGCAAAGAGGCAAAGACTGCTGAAGATTAAACTGGGAAGTTTGTGAAACAGCTGTACGGTCAACCAGCCTTTCTTTTTTAAAATGATGTGCAAACATAACGTGACCTAGAGTGGGCTAAAACTGGCTAAAAGGCAGGTTACTCTAGATCAGCGGTGGGCATGAAGTTTGAGTTTGAGAGCAGCCCAACAACAACAACAGAGAAAACAACCGTTATCAGACAGTCTCGATCGCCCAAAATGCAGCTGTGTTGGCGTCTTGTTGGCGACGTTCTCCGATTCGCATTGACTTTGTTGTTATTAACAATTTGAGGAGAGTTAATTTGCGACGCAGTTTATTGTAATCTCGGAGCAATGGGAGCAAGGGATCGCTTCGCTATTACCAGAAACATATCGAGAAAGGTTTTCACAAATTTTTCTAGTTAAATTTCTGATACATGCTCCCACTTTCACTTTCACAAAAGTTTTACGATTTCAATCCGGTTTTTCAACTGAATTTGAACGCCAAATCGCACAAATATATCGAAAGTGAAAATGGGAGCATGGCCGCTTACACACTGTTTGTAACGGAACTGAATGAAGCAACGACTAATAATCGCTTAGGCCTGCATTTTGTTATGTTTTCAAAGTAAATATCTTGTCAATTACATGGTCAAAACATGATGAAATTATCATGAGAACGAAAACAATTATTGATGCGTTTCAAGCGTTTCTTACTTTGTAGCGACTGAAAAGCTATTTGCTCTCTTGGCATAAGCCCTGCGGCATGCGTGTGGCTCGTGTCGGTGTGAATGGGGAAATGGGTTTGATACCTGCTGCTCCAATCGCTGCTTAATTATGCTCCTCAGTTTGTCAGTGGTTGCTTCTGATGTACTAAGCGACATTTTTTAATAGATCTTAGCACCGAGTGTAATATTCAGGGTTCGTAAATATCACTCAAAAAGTCAAACACTGATATCTACTAGTAAATATCGTGAGTGATAAAAAAAATTGTGAACATTGTTCTCAAAAATATATATATCACAAAAATATCACCTGATATCATTTCATATCATATCACAAGCGATAAATATCACTAACATTTTCATCACGAGTGATTCAAAGATTTTTAAATCAAACTCTAGAAAAATAAAAAATATGTACATTACTCTCTATCTTTGTGTGCTTGTTACTGTAAAGTAAAACGGGAAGAATAAACTAATTCAACAGCAATTCAGTGACATTGCCAACAGAAGATTCAGCATTGGTTTTATGCATTATATGAAATAAGAAAATGTCTAATCATACTGGAAATATAAAGCCCCACTTTAAACTTGTTTACAAAAAATATGTAGAAGACATGGACGATGTGAAAATGGACTCAAAGAAGACAAATACCCCGGTGACTTTGAAGCTTTTTTTTTAAATCGATTTCACGCTTGGTTTCCTCCACATCCTTACCATTTCGTAGATAGATATTTTGATAGATATAATCGCAAATTTAACTCGAGAAATAGTTCAACTCAAATCGACATGACGGCAGACCAAATATCTGAGGTAATAGTAGAGCAAGTTAAGGATCGTATGGAATGCTTAAAAACGGACATTGCAACTCGGAATGATCGCAGTATTATGGGACTGAATGTACAATTTTTGGATGATTTTAAAATTGTGGCATATACCAATAGGAATGATACAGCTTAAAGAGCGTCACGCAGCCCAATATATAAAAGAAGTGGTGCTTAAGTGTTTGGGGAAATTTCGTCTAAGTCTTGAACAGATTTACTCGATGACAACCGATAACGGTGCAAATGTCATTAAGACATCAAAACTCTTACAAGAGTAAGATGATATTGGAATGTCAGAAGGAGATGACTACGATAATTTTGAAGAAATTAATGAAAATATTAAAGCTTCTTTAAACGTGGTACAATTAGTGTCATGGGACGCTATTAAAACTGTCCAAGTTAAATTAGAAAACTGTTGGAAATTTGTGAAATAACTTCGTACTGACTTTCGCAGACAAAATGAGACTCTTCCTTTACTGGACAACAATACTCGTTGGAGTTCAACGTATTGTCCCCGATTTTTCTTTAATTTCCTGAACAGTTTGATAAAAAAAACTTGAATCACTCGTGATCAAAAAAATTGGTGATATTAATCAGTTGTGATATACACACCTGATCATATTAATAGGTACACACATCAACTCTGACTTTAAGGTAACAGAAAACAGTTTTATTCATTGTTTCAAACTTAAAATTTGTTCTCATTGGTTCTTAAACTATTTGTTTTTAATAAAATAAACTTAATTGTAACATAGAATAATAATATACCATAAAAGAGATAATTTTGTGTTTCAGATACGTTTTCAGTGTGATCATAATAATAGGTACACTTCATGTGTTGGTAAGAAAAAAATTTTATATTTCCATTTTGTGTTCTTTTTTTAGGTAAATTAGTATTTACTAACTTAGTACCCAGTGTATCCACCTCTATTTTTGGCCACTACTGCTATTCTTTTTGGCATACTTGTTAATAAGAGCCTGGCAGGTCTCTACTGGTGTCTCATACGCACAGTTTTTGGACACCTTCCCATAATTTTGTGATTTATTTGAAAATTAATGCTTTGCCAATGTGTCTTTTTATAAGTCTCCCCGCAAGTTTTCAATGGGGTTAAGGTCGGGTTGGTGTTCAGAACGTCAACTTTATTGGTCCTCGAAAAATTTAGATAACAGCCTTGATGTGTGTTTAGGATCATTATCTTACTGAAATACCCAACGTGAATGGCATATTTTCCTCAGCATACGGTACCATAACTGTTTCGCAATATGGATTTGTACTCTTCAGCATGTCATTTTGTTCGTAGTCTGATAAATTGGACCTACGCCGTACCAGGAGAAGCAACGCCCATACCATTATATTGCCACGCTCCATGTTTGACTGTTTTTTTTTGTAAACTCGTGGATGGAATTCCTTCCCATTAGGGCGTCGAACATTCCTTTCACAGTCATTCCCAAACAAATTAATCTTGGTTTCATCGCTCCACTAATACGTTTCTCCATTCTTTTCTCCCCGGTGCATCCTACCCAGTCTTCTGTGGTCCCTTGCCACACAAGTTTGCCTCATGGCTGCATATTTGTTTTGCGCATAAGTGGGACTTTTCCGTGCAATTCTTCCTGGTACGGTTGGCATCTTGTAGTCGTCTTCGGATAGTTGGAGCATCTAACTGATATTCCACAATTTCGGCTGCAATAGCCTTCGATGGCTTAAATGGGTCCTTTTTGCTCAAAGTTACTATGTAGTGGTCAAGGGTTTCTGTTGTTAATTTTGTCGACCTTCCACGGGTTTCCTGTCTTGGTTTGTCTTTCTAATGCATTTTCCAACAAAATTATGAGACCTGTTCATTAATTTGACGATGGCTCGTAAAGATTTGCCTTACTTTTCTCAGATTAAGAACCAATCGAGCTTCTTCTTTACGTACAATGAGAATTTCGACTCCATTTTTTCTAAAAAAAATAATTATTTAATTCTCTGTATTGACAGGAGCTATACTCTCAATTTACCTTTAGTTACCAAAAGATCACTGATTACAATAGATTATTCACTGTGATGACTGGGTGGAGGGACGGAGACTGTTTACTGGCTATTATTATGCTCATGGCTTGAATATCGTGTGGTCGGATCTTGCATCATTCCTATCAGCAAAGCTTTGATCTATCGGAGCGAGTCCCTCTTTCAACTCTGTAGGTGATACGACAGTTGTGGCCAGACATTGACGAGGACAACAAAAAACGCGACAAAAATTGAAAATAAGCTTGATCAACACTACAAGTACGAGAAATATACGCATCTATACATGTCAAAAATTCCGGTGTGTACCTCTTACTATGCTCTGAGGTGTGTCTATCTGGTGATATGGTTGTGATATATAGCTCTGAGAACAGATGCGCACAATGGTCTTTATCGACTCCCGACTATTGATGTTCGATCAAGAATATCATTGTTGAATTTTTCTTAGACTAGAAAAGTGATTCATTCTCCCTATTACATACTTGTGTACATATTTAATATATTTTAAATACCTTTGGTACAGAGTATAACAAACTTGTAAAAACTATTTAATCAATATCAAATTTGTGAAATTAATCACTTGTGATATATATCTGGTGATATTTTTGTGATATATGGGGGGTTGGTTTTTCCATTTTTCCTAGGGTAACTCCAACCAGTTTACCCACTCGAAACACGACAGTGCCCTTTTCTGTTATCTATGGAAATCTGTTCTAGTCTATACTACTAAAAACAATTTTGATTTCCTCCATTGTAAGCACTGGTCAGTCGATGCTTCCAAACGATTGGGCTTACTGCGTAGAAATGAATCAGAGATTACCTTCTAATTCATTTCCATAATCTAAGTTCCGGCTTTAAAATAGCTGAGAATGTTAATGAATTTTTAAAATGCCTGCAAAGGTCACGTGTGCTTTATTGATGTAGCTTTCGTATGTTGATCTGCTGACTGTACCTGCTTGAGGATATACAATGGTTTTCAATGAATAAACTTATAATGTGTGCTATGTGTTAGATACACTTAAAATTTACTGTTAATTGTTAGTTTATATGTTAAAGACGTGAAATCGGGTCTTAATAAAATAAAGCAAAACAACAGCTTCTCTCAGCTTAGGTTCCCCACTTGCTGTTCGTAGTGTCATTTCTGTTCAGCACTTAAAGTACTTCAATTTCCTTTGGTAAATCACCCAATGATTGTTCTATAATTATACCAAAATAACAAAAAAAACGAACGTTTTATTTATTAGAAAGATTACAACCATTGTCTAATCATATCTTAAAAGTATTATTATTGGATTCTTATCAAATTTTGATTTGTCTTTATTGAAACAAAATTTCTAAGAAACATAATTTCATGTTACAATTTTGTTTATATTCAAACTTAACAAGTGTAGTTTATTAGCTAGTTGATAACATATATTACTTAACCATCAACAACATTGGGTTAATTATTTTTCATTGAGACAACATTTCCGTCTTTATGAATCACAATTTTGCCAGCCTCCACAGCGGCGGATGGATAATAAGAAATAACAAAAATAGTTGATGCCACATTATCAGTCGGTCAAGTGGAAATTTACAGCAACTGTTGAATTAAAATTTGATTGACAGGGGCAGCGCTTGTTCTCTGTGACGTTGTAAATGTTGTTGATATTCCTTATCATCGGTGTGTGTGCGTCTTCCATAAATAGATTTTAAGTCTCACGTGCGACCCTTGGTGATTTTCCATGCACTCGCACTTGACCCGGAAGGCCGTTAATGCACTGATTAGAAATTTTCCTTATTTGCAGGCATCCGAGGTTTCTATCGCGGTTTGGGATCCACATTTATGCGCGAGATGCCTGGCTATTTCTTCTTTTTTGGCAGCTATGAGGGTACGCGCGAATTGTTGCGCCAGTGAGTATGAAATTCCGCCACCGTTTACATTTTTATTCTTTATCGCATTTTTACAGAGAAAATCAGAGCAAAGATGAAATTGGCCCAGTACGCACCATGATTGCCGGCGCCGTCGGTGGTGTCTGCCTCTGGACCTCCACCTTTCCGGCCGATGTGATCAAGAGCCGCATTCAAGTCAAAAATCTGAACGAGGGCATGTTTACCGTTGGTGCGGATATTGTACGTCGCGAGGGTTTCATGGCCCTATATCGTGGCCTACTGCCCTCCGTGCTGCGCACCATTCCAGCCACTGCCACATTGTTCGTGGTCTATGAATACACAAAGCGAGCATTGCATGGAACTCTTTGACATTTGTGGTGGTTGCACTTCTACCAATTGGCGTGGCCGCGGGCGGCCATAATCAACGTAATACTACAACATTTAGGTCTTAGTGATGCCTGTAAAATGTACAATACTGTGACGACCGCTATAACTAATTATGTTGTTGTTGCTGTCCTTGTTGTGAGCGTGCGCATCTCCTTCATATGGGCTGTACATAAACTGCGCTCACACCTCTTGCCACTGAGAAATTGTTGTTGTTGTTTTTCATTTGTTTTTGTTAAATATTGGCCGACTGACGTAAGCGACGTTTTAGAAAATCAAGACGATCGGCTGATGTTTCCTGTTCACGCCATTCATGCCAATAGATCTAAAAGCATGATAAAGAGAGAGACGGCATTAGTTTTTGGTGTTTAAGGTGTATAGAGAGAGAGAGGGAGAGGGAGAAAGCAGCACTAAACTAATACTTTACAATTATTTGACGATGATACTAAAAAAAAACACGTAGAAAGACACTTCGAAAGCTCGCTCTAAACGGTTTTTGTTTTTTGTCGACAACCTCAAAGTGTTGAGCGATTTTGGCGACAACTAACTAGGCTTGAGGTCAAGAAGTTTTCGAAGAACTATAAATCAAAATATGCATTCGGCATTAACAAAAATTTACCTTAAAAGCCCTACCCAAAACGCTTAGATTGGGGAATGATACTTAAAATTTACAATTATTGTCGTTAATGGACAAAAGTCATCTCAGCCTCTCCAAAAAATATTGTGCGGCGAATACTTAAGCATACTCTGACTCGCTTAAACCAACGACTTTTCCCCAAAGACGAAAAATTGTGACTAAAATTCCACTTCAAAATTTAAAGTGTCATTCCCAGAAAGAGAGAACATTTTCCTAGTAGTAGGCGCCTTTACTGGACTCTACCTAGTACGAAGACAAGCCCTGAGGCTCGACATCAAACTCAATGGTTACTGTAGAAGTGTGTGTACAGCACATCTTGGGTCGTTCTATTCTAAACGATGTGTCAGACCTCAATCTGCTCAAATTCGTGCGACAACAAGAACAAGGTCAAAAAGTGGGAGAGAATTGGAGTGAGAAAATAAAACGACGTAAACCAGCTCTGCGACTGAAAAGTTATTTGCTCTCTTGGCACAAGCCTCGGCATGCGTACGGCTCGTGTCGGTGTGATTAGCGAATTATGTTCGACACCTGCGCGTCTTAGGTAAGATCATCAAAAATCATAGCGTTAGAAGTGTTGTATGCAGGGCTTAATACCGGAACCGGTAACGGAATCGTTAACCGAAATAAACCGTTTCAAATCAAGTACCAGAACCGGAACCGGAACCTATACAAATTTTTATTTGAGAACCGAAAACCGTTTGCCGTTATTAATGGAACCGATAGAACCGGAAAGAACCCGAAACGTTGGTACCGGTACAGTTTCGGTTTTTTCAAAGTCACGCATCATTTGGTCACGAGTTGTTGCTCAACCTACAGGATGCTGAAATATTTGCAGCGGAAGACATTTTCAACATTTGCTCCAGTTTTGAAGCTGTAGATAACGACTTTCTTCTGTGTGGGACTCGGTTCGCGAAATGGTACGCATATTAGAACCAGCGGAGCCGAAAATCTTGTTTTGGGTGATTTTAATTCCATTTGGATGCACTGCAAATTGGAAAAATAAACAATTTCGTCGTCTCTAGCAAAAGAGCTACTGGATTCCATTAAGACATTTCTCGCACTTTAAAACATTCTTAACTGGTGTTCAGAATCCTCCACAAAGTTCGCAGAATTGTATGAGATTTCAAAAGTCTTGCTTTCTGTCCAAGCTACGCAGGTTAGCGTGGAACGCCTATTCTCTGGCGGACAATTGATAGCGAATTTAGAAATTAAGAATGAATATAATGAATGTATGAACTCAACCACATTGAATGCAATTATTTTACTGCCAGCAAATCACAAAAATGCTATATTAGTTAAATAAGACGTGGACGTATAAAATTCAAAGTTAAATTCGAAAACAAAAAATAATTTCTGTGCGTACGCAGACGATTATAATATAGTAAAAAAAATTGAATAAAAACACGCAAATAGACATAAACCCACTACTAAGGAACATACTCTCCTGGTGCGACTACTCAGGAGCAATACTTTCCCTATCTAAATGTAAGCACCTGCACATTTGTAAAAAACACTCCTGCCCGAATACAAATCAACACTTCATTAACCCAAATTACCAACACCAACACGCTAAAGATTCTTGGAATCACTTTCAATAAAAAATATACCTGGAATGACCACATTTCTAATCTCTGCACCTCACTTTCCCACAGACTTAATATAATAAAATGTCTCTCCAACAGCAAATACAACTGCAATCAGCTAAGCGTATTAAATGCCGTGAACCAGCTTATAATGTCAAAAATAGATTTTGGCCTATTCCTTTACGGGAACGCCCCAACCTCACAACTCCAACCAATTACACTGCTCGCCACTTAGGAGGAGACCTCTAAAGTCGATTTTCTATAGTTAATTGCTGCTAAACCAAGCCATCTAGGAAAAAAATATTTGGTTTCTTATAAAGTTTATTTATATGTAGTAATTAGACGAAAATTACAAAATTATTCAAAAGTTGTAAGTATACAAAAAACATTGTTAACCAATAAGTAACACATTTTGGAGTCTTCATTTTGCACCACTTGAATAGGACACTTTATCTAAAACCCATTTAAGAATATTTCAATCCTTTTCAAATTTCAATATTACTTAAATAAGAAATTACTAACATGTTTTTAAAGCAAAAAAAGTTTTTAATAGTGTGTTGAGCCTCCTTTTTCGCCAAAACTTCACACATTCGGTCTGGAAGGGATGCATACAATTTTCCCAAATAATTCAACGATATCGAGCCCCATGCTAATTTGATAGCTGGAATTAGTTCGGGAACGCTCGAATATTGCTGACCTGATCCATATACTTCACGTGTTAGCCATCCCCACACCATCTCAATGATATTCAAGTCCGGTGAATAGGGTGGCCAATTTAATAACTCCACGTTTTGGCTCGCTATATACGATTTAACAATCCGGGCCGTATGTATAGGGGCATTATCATGTTGATAAATCCATTTTATATTTGCAAAAAGAGTTTGGAAGTGTGGAAAGGCCTCTTTCAATATACCATTATAACACAACGCATTCATGGTGGTTGGAATAAATTTAAGCTCACAGGTGCTATAATAGGAAATGGCCCCCCATACCATAATACCTCCAGCACTGCTGTGCAACTTATCAAGATGGTGTGGTTCTTTTCGAAGATCATGAAAATAGTAGCTGTAGCCATCGGGGCCCTCCAAATTAAACTTTTTTTCGTCCGAAAAGACAACACGTTGCCACTCCGAAGTCCAGGTGACATGTGCGCGCGCGAAATCAAGGCGTTGTAACTTCCCAGCCGGGTTAAGAGATGGCTTCTTCTTGATTTTTAGTCTCTTCAGGTGTGTAGCATTATTAATAACACGACGCATGGTTGTCAAACTTGCTTTAACGTTGCATTTTTCCCTTATCTTGGCCAAAGAGTCGTGCGAATTGGAAGCTTCTCTTAATATAAGTCGCTTGTCCGCGATGGTAAGCACACTGTGGGTGCGGCCCTTCATGTTTTTACCATAATTAGCCTCATTATTTAAAAAATTTGTTATGGCGTGACGGCTCCTGTCGACTTTTTTTGCTATTTTGGCAATAGAAAGGCCAGAATCCTTGTAAGCTTGGATTTTTCCTTTCTCCGACTCAGATAATGAAGTGCCACGCCCCATTTTAATTTTTTTAAATTTTATATACACTTCAATTAAAGCAAAAAGTTTAAGTAAACCGAAATTTGTGTGCACGTGTCAACGATACCGACTAAATAAAATGCATGTTCTATTCAAGTGGCGCAAAAATTCAATGGAATTCACATAAAGTGCAAACAACTTTATAACGGTTCTATTCCAAAACTTGGAATATACCAGAAAGAGCAAAGAATGCTTGCACAAAGATAATATGCAAAAAATACCGTTATTCTACCATTTCGTTTTCGAGTTACGAGCAGTTTTAAAGAGAGCATACAGGGTGTCCTATTCAAGTGGCGAGCAGTGTATATACTTCATGTGGTCGGAGATGATTCCTTCTATGCGTTGCAAACTCCTGGGTAAAATTATACTACACTTTTCAAATGTATAAAAAACTACAAAACACAAATTAAGAGAGAAGCTTTACCAACTCAAGGAATATTTTTAACGTAGAGGTAGCCTAGGAAGTAAGTAGACGATTTCTGAGCAACAGGCTGAGGATACAAATTTAGCCACAGAAAACCTCTCTCATAAATTGGAAAATTAAACTGTCCACCTTATGGGCTAAGGTACGAGAAGCCTAAAGACTCTCTTGCGGAAGATCAATCCAGCTTAAAAAGCAACGAGTAAATCGTATTATTATATTTAGAAACAGACGACACTCAGTACGTAGTACCTAGGCTCTCTTTTATCATGCTTAAATATAAGAATAGACCAGGTTGAGTTAAAAGAGCGACAAGAAAACTTTTCTGATCTATTTAGAACTGGGTTGCCCAGAAAAAGCTTACGGCAGCGTGGACACCCATACAAATGAAGAAAACATATCTCAAGCAAGAACAACCGCAACAATTTGAAAGAGAAACCGGATTTTTGTTGGTGGTTGTAGCTGAAAAAATAACCGAAAAGCATTCGACCACTGCGAGGGAGGCCAATCGCTAACCTACGCTTACGACGCATGTACAACATTGTTGTTCGTTCAAAAGAGAGAGAGAGAAGAGGGACAAATCTGAAGTTGTTGCTGCAAGTCCGCTCGCGCCATCAACAAAACTTTTGCTCGGAAAGAAAAAGAGGAGAGAACGCATATGAACTTGTGGTTGATCTACGTAGCCATAAGCGTAAAACAACAACGAATTCGCGGCGAGCGGAATGTGCTTGTGCATCCCTAATTAGATACCTACGAAACACAAATTGAAAGATAAAACTGCCCACACCAGGGAATATGTTAGCATAGGAGGAAGCTTACAATTACCTAGAAACTCTCTTGTCATACTTAAGTCGAAGACCAGATCAGACTCAGCCAAAAGAGCCAAAGGAAGACAAATTGGAAAAGAAAATTGTTCACCTGAGAGGATTTTTAAGCATAAGCGGAGCAAACCCTGATCATGCGGTCAATTGTTGCCCCATCCCTCAAAGAGACATAAACTTACCACCACCGGTTTATGGCCCAACTGTTGTAGCTGCTTAATCTTCATGGCAAATTGTCCCGTATAGCGTTGCTTCTCACGTATCACATTATTCCAGCCGGCTATCGCAATGACCACCGTGTCTACTTCCGTATCCAGTGCTCTTTCACCCAGTAAATGTCCACGGGTAAGCAGCACACCACTGTAATCCTCTGGACAAAGTGTCGCATCTATGGCCAAAGACCGTTGCTGCTTGCGATCATAGCAAATGACCAGATCACAGCGCTCATATTGGGGTAGCAAATGTTTAAAGCACAAACCACGAAAGAGCGGAGTCAGCGACTCCTTAATCTCCACCATTATGCGATCAGTGCTATTCAATTTAAAGCGTCCATCAGCTACGGGTATGTATTGTGTATAAAGTTTGCCCATTTGTTGACGCTGCTTCTCAGTGAGACGACATCCCTCATATGTTTCACCCATCAGCTGAGCCAAGGCATCCAAATGGAAATACTCCCGTCCCGGCAGACCCGAGCTGTAGGCATGACGCACAAAACGCGGCTCCATGGCTACCGCCAACAGTTCGGCATCCAGTATGCCGCGCATGCTCAAGAATTGCAAACAATTTGTGTAACAGCGTGGATAACGTACAATCTCTTGGAGTCTGTCGCGTAAGATCTGCGGTAAACTCTGAGCCAAACGTTGTTCCACCTTAGAGTTGCTATCCAGATTAAACAAGGCCATGACCAGACATATCCGCTCCAGATCCTTAAGACGTGCCTGCTTTAGTTCACTCTCGAAACGCAGGAGTATGGACTCCACCAACTGATCATCACAAGTCTGTAGTTCACAGCCCAAGAGAGCCATGTGTAGGCATGTCAGCAGAGAGACACGTGGCACCTGTGCCTCCAGAGAGCGTAGTAACTGCTGCAGCGCGGTGACTTGGGGCAATTTGCTGCTATAGCGCAGCACCTTCAGCAGGGCCACCAAAATGATATCCTCCACGGTGTCCAGTTCTTTGGTAAGCCGCTCAAACAGTTGCTGCATCAATTCCGGATTCCTGATCGGCGTTTGTGTCTTAAAGAAACCCATGGCCATGACACCCAACTCCTGCAGCGTCATCTCATTTACACAGCGTGCCAAATTCAATTCAAAATCAAACATCTCAAAGACCGCACGTCTCAGCAGATTGCACAGAAACATGCACTGGACCAGCTGCTCGGGTGGCAGCTTTCGCACCTTGCGCCCCAGCTTCCTCAAGGCCAGCCACACAAACTCTCCAATGCGGGCCAGACCCAGCTGATACCAGGCATCGCTCACGACCAGCAACTGATTGGTGGGCCAATGTTGTAGGCGGCGACAGCACTCAATATCCAAGGTATTCCATAGTTCCATATAATTGCGCGACTTGGGCGAGGCGGGCGTGGGCAGATCCCTTAAAGCACTTAGAGTGCTTACAAGTTGTTCGTCCGTCAGATGATGCAGCTGCTCGCAGTAGATGCGTATGAATTCATCAAATTGTGGCCCACTAATCTGGGTCTGGGTGTCCCGGCAGTGTTGGACCAAATCCACAAAATCCCTATGAAGTGAGGCGGCATTTAGGGGTGTCTTTGGCGTTTGCAGAAAAGCTTGAGTGGCTGGAGATCTACTGGTAAATGGATCAGTGTCACGTAATATCTGATACGGCTTCTGGGAGTGCTCTAGAATGCTGTGCGCATACTGATTCTCCTGGTCCACAAAGATTCTGGCCGGCAAAACGGAACAGCTGCTTATATGCCGGCAAAGCAGGCCAGACGCCCGTTGTCCTAGACCCCAACGCAGATGATTCAATGTTCTGGTCCACATAACTGTTGGCAGTGAATTAGTTTAATTCAGGGAACTAAAGATTGTTGCTAAAAATTAACTAATAGCCCTTAAGCCATCTAATGTATTTAGTGTCTTTGGTCTACCGCCATGAAGTGACGTAAATATTTATCGAAAGCTATCGACAGGTATGGTCGCACTAATGCGTTAGTGACAAAAAAAGAAGCTAGAAATGCTGATTGGGCAACACTGATCGGCAGAACAGCTTGTTTTTTGTTAATTATAATTGTATTTATTAATTAAATGCCAAATATTGGCATTTCCCCTCGTCCACCCAAAATGAGCTCGTTCGGCTGCAGCCTTAAGTATGGCAGGTTCTGCAAGGAGGTTAAGTGAAGTAATTGGCTGATGATGCACCATGTATGTGGCTACTCGTCTTGCCCTAAATGCGGAAATTAAAATAGAACGGCATGTTGTCATTGCTGTCAAAATTCTGGCTATAAAAGGGCTAAACACCATAAAAAGCTAAAATGTTAGGGAGGGGCATTTCAATTAGAGATGGAAGCGGGCAAAATGGTGTTGCCACTTTTCTTGAGCAAAAACATGTGTGCACTAGGGAACAATTTTTAGCCTATTTTTTGGCATTATGCAAAACCCTAAAAAAATTAGCTAAATGAGCGTTTCCAATTTCAGTGTTAGATAGATAGATATGCAACCAACGGTTCACAGCTCTAACGATATGACAACTCTCAATATGTCAAATGAAAGTGAATAAGAAATTACTAGTCGCACGGGAACAGTGTTGCCAATTTAGCTATTTTTCCACCAGATCTAGCAATTTTGTAAGGTCAAAAGCCAAAAACGAATTTGCCATTTTCTAGCTATTTCTATAATTCTAAAATAAAATCCTAGCTGTTTTTACAATGAATCTGTAATTTTTTGAACCTGCACAATATTCTACTTTTCATACGGATAAAAATACCCTATAAACTATAGCACTATAAATCTTGCACAT